>JAJOOI010017269.1:0-14947 GCA_029582585.1 Solanum bukasovii | reverse complement strand
AGTATGCGAGGAAATTCTTTAATATACATTTAGTTCTTAATATCATTTGGGTACTGTCATCTTCCTTTATGTGTTACGGTTATTTATCCAAAACAGAAGTACAATAGTATGAATGTTTATGTACTCGTTTACTTATGAATAATGCAAAATTTATAGATTGGGAACGTTCGGAAGTTTTACGAAAGGAAAGGGTGAAATCTTGAGGATTCGTGACACGTGTTTGGCATTCAAGGTATGTTAAGACTTTTAGACTTCGTTGGAGGACGTTTTCCTAATTTAAAGATTAAAAAATGGAATAGACAATGGGTAAGGGCAAAAGATGGGGGGTCTCGTACCAATGATGTGACAGGCATTGGTACGAGTACTAGTGTTATAAAGGGAAAGTTTATTACTATAGAATGCAGATTTAAATCTGAAAATGCCAAAGCATATGGGCATTAGCTTATATATTATTGACTGATTATTTTGTGTGATTGTGTTCTTATTTGAACTTGTATACTTGTGATGGTTGAGGTGGTTATGTATTATGCTGATATTTGATTGATTGAGATGCATCATCATCCCCTTTATTTGAGATTATATTATGCACATGCATTGACATGAGATTGAGTATAAGTTGGGCACGTGGAGATCTTCTATGCTGAGGATGGTGAGATGTTAAGATTATATTTTGGGCACGTGGAGACCGTCCGTGCGAAAATTGTTTGACTTTATGATAGTGCGTTGAGATTGTCCGCACAGACACGTGGAGATCGTCTGTGTCGGTATATGGACCTCGCGAGTCCCCCATGGGTCATGAACTCTCGATGTATTTCCGAGGAGTATCATGTATATACAGTTGAGAGAGTACTTGGCATTCTGAGGCATATCATTTCATGGTGTCACATTGCACTGCATCTTATTACATCATTCATTATTGTTGATTACGTGCTTTATTGGTGGTTGTACATTATGTGAAGCTTGTTTATCCTTATTTTGATGAAACTTGACTGGTAAGCGTACTATAGACTTGTACAAGTAAAAGACTTATTTTTATTATTTAAACTCCTGTCACTACTTCTTCGTTGTCGGTCTATGATATATACTGGGTACACGTGGTTTCGTATTCATACTACACTTGTTGCACTCTTTTGTGGTGCAGATTCGATTCCGAGTACGAGTACATCTCGTGGAGCTTTTTGAGTCCGAGCTTGGAGTATCTTGAAGTTGTGGTGAGCTGCTTGGCTGTTCCGTGGCCCACACCTCCCTCTACCTTTTATTTATTCTGTTATTTTAGTATTCAGACAGAATATCCCTTATGTTTGGAATTGTCATTTAGTTTCAGACTTGCATCATATTTAGAGGCTCTTGTACTTATGACACCAATTCTTTGGTAGTATTTTAGCTTCCCGCATCTCATATTTATAAAGAACTTAGTGTTGGAATTTTTACTCGTTGTTTAACTTTTTACCTCATTAGTTAATCATAATTGGTAAATATGTTGGGTTGGCTTACCTATTGGTTGGGAACATAGGTGCCATCACGACTTGTGAATTTGAATCGTGACAAACAGTGATCTTATTAAGCGCCCGATAATCCACACAAAATATCCAACTACCATTTTTTTTGCGAACTAGCAACACTGGACTGGAGAAAGGTCTTGTACTTGGTTGAATGATACCAGTTACAAGCATTTCCTGAATGATTCACTCAATCTCATTTTTTCGATAATAAGGGTAACGGTATGGACAAATATTAGGTCGATTTGATTCCACGTTAAGTCGGATAGCATGATCACGACTCCTATTTGGTGGAAGTCCTTTCAGATCCTCAAATAAAGTTCCAAATTCTTCTAGCAACGGCTGCAAATTCATATTCTCTTGTTCTTCCCTTGCTGTTAACTCATTGAGGTCAAGATAATACCCTTCTCCATCTTTTTGCAAGGTTTTAAACAGAGTTTTGTGTGAAGCCACTGATTTGGACAATGAGGGGTCTCCTCGAACAACTTGTGTTTGCCCTCCTATTTCAAATTTCAACGTCAACGTTTTGAAATTAGCTTGAATATCCCCCCAAAGTCTCCAACCACTCTAATCCCAACATAACATTGACACTTCCCAAATTAAAAAGGAAATAATCTTGTGTTATGCACAATTTATCAATCCATAATTCCACTGCGTTACAACTTCCCCTGCTCTTTACTTGTTGTCCATTCCCAACTTCCACCACAAACGACTTAATTTTGTTTGCTTTAACCCTAACTCTTCGGCCACATTGCGAGAGATAAAATTTGTTGAGGCTCTACTATCAATTAACACAATAACCTTTTTCCCAAATATTATTCCCCATACCTTCAAGGACTTCTTTGTGGTAAATCCTGCAATAGAGTACAAAGACAATTCCATTAACTTTTGAAACTCTAGTTGTTCTTGAACATTTAACTGATCCATCATTGCGTCTATTATTTCATTTGAATGCTCTTCTATGTATCCATCTTCGATGTCCTATTATGCTACAATAAGCAGATTTAATTGTTTTGAATTGCACCGGTGATTGGGGCCATATTTTTCATCGCAGCAAAAACAAATTCCTCTTCTTAATTTATCCTGATACTCTGCATCAGATAGCCTTTTGTATGCTCCTCCACGCCTTGCTGAAGTTTCAAGTCCTGGTTGCATGATCTCTACTGGCTTTTGCTCTTGAAAATGTTGTGGTACTGCTGAAACTGTTATACGGGCAAAATGATATGGTGTTGTGGCTACACGCACATGGGGACTGGTAGCACTCTTGTCCGACTATTTTCAGTCACTGGAAAATGCGTTGACACCTTAGGAAGTGTCATAGGCATAGATCTTTGCAAATGGGCTTGGCTGAGAGCCCAATTCTTTTCTTCAATACGTTGGCTTTGGTCCATAATTTGGGTTAGAGTTCCTAACTTGCTAAGACGCAAATCTGCCTTGATTTCCCCTCTCAGTCCATTTATTAAAATTCCTACCAAAACCTCATCCTCAGCATCTTTCAAGGGTGCTGAAAGTAACTCAAAATCTTCTATGTATTGGGCCACACTTCCAGTTTGTTGCAATCCTATCAAAACCTCATATAAGTTCCCTAAATGTGATAGGGTAAATCGTTGGAGTATGGCTACTCGAAACACATCCCATGTGACAACCGACGTTCTTGTCTCCCACCAATGGAACCAATTCAGGGATCTACCTTCAAGGCAAACAACAACAACCTCCAATTTATCTGTGTCATCAATGCCATTGAAATAAAAATAACGCTCTGTTCTATTAAGCCATCCATAAGGATTATCACAAAAAAATAAAAGAAGTTACAGTCTTCTAGGACATGTTTTATCACGAAATAGTGGCTGGACTTCCTGGAATCCATCACCTCTGCGATTGTGGTTGTTCTCTGCCATAACATCTGTGTCTTTAATTGGATCTGCCTAAACCACTGATTTTCCTTTCATATGTTGAAGAATTTCAACGTCACGCTCATTTTTTTTTGCATCCAGTCTCGTAACTGCCCAATGTAATCACGTACTGAACCAATCTCTCATGTTGTACTTCATCCATTGTCTTCTCTAATCCTTCAATCCTCCTTTCCATTATGGTTGAAACCATAAAGGCTCTGATACCAAAATTTTTAGGAACCCCCAACTCTCTAACAATAAATCTGTAAACTTCCAAACACAAGATATAAGTAGGAGCAATACTTCAACTAATATTTACTGCTACAAATAATTTGTTTTACAAATAATTAGTAGAGAATACTTCTAACATCCAAGGTATTTCGAGGAACCTTAACCTCCAAATCTGCCTGAGAAATCCTTACGCAAAAACTGTCTGTCTTTTTCCTTTTTCCAATACAATTTATCACCAAATAACTACCTAAACTACTAGTTAACTGCTAGGTAACTACTAGAATTACATATACATAATAACTAATAAATAAAATAGCTACATTTAATCCTTATTTTCACCCTTCTTCCTGCAGTTATAGACCTTAGTAACAACAGGTCTAACAATATTGATGTTAAAATTTGAAGCAAGAACAATCCAAGGAATAGAGCTCAAAGTGATTGCCTCAACTTCCTATCCTTTAGTATAAAATGAGGTTATTGCTTTCCCACAAATTAGTGTTATGTAAGGTCCTTTATGAGTTATTTGATTATGTCATTATGAGGAGCAAAGCAACATTGTCAAGCCCATTCTATAAGTAGGCAGTTGGGGAAATTTCTTACATATACAAAAACAAGATCATAAGAAGGGTAGTGTTTAAATAGATTTTATTTCTACCTTGTGAAAAAAGAGAGGTGGTTTCCGATAGACTCTTAGCTCAAGTAAATCATTTCAAAGAAGGTATGAAAAAGGAATACAGTAGGAAGAAAAGAATGTTAGCAACCAAGTGTTTTAAAAAGGCGTAGACGCAAGGCAATGCATTTTACCTAAATTTTAATATTTCATAAATTAATATAATAAAAAATATTAAAAAGAAAGATAAAATAACATAAAATAATATTGAAAAGAAAATATAAATAAAGTGAAAATGTATGTAGAACTACTTCATCTTAAAATGTTAATCAAAAGCAGTAATTGACTAAAGAGATAATCAGAATGCTCATCTAAAAAAACTAATCAAGCTTTATTAAAAATTGAGTAGAAATTTAATAATTAACTTGAAAAATAAAAGACAAGTGAAGAACGAACTTACAATCAAAAACATCAAACTATAGCAAATGATAAAGAACAATGTATTTTTGCTTTAGACTGCATTAGGACCATTTTCACTTTTTATCCTGTGAGAGATGAAGAAAAAGGATAAAAATCAGGCCTAACAACAAAAAAAAAATATTTGGACTTTTAAATTTTTTAATTTCTTAAAATTTAATAACAAGTTGAATTTTGTATATATCAAAGAGCAACTTTCACATATAGCAAGCACAAACATCATATTTGTATGCCATAGCAAAATTTATGTTTGCTATACATATATACAAAAGAAGCAACTGTATAATCTGTTTCGGTATACATATACAAAAGAATCAATTGTATAATTTGTTTTTGTATAAAGCGAGAAAGATAGAAAGACAAAAGAAAACTGGGTAAGGGAAGATCGTATTTGTATAATCATAAGTGTATAGGACGAAAATATATGCATTTTTATTTGTATATATAATTTTCTCTCGCTTTATACAAACACAAACGCAATGTATACATTTGTGTTTGTATAAAGTGAGAGAGACGAGTGAGAGTGGCGAGCGAGATCTGAAAGAGAGGAACGAAAATATATGTATATATACAATTTTCTCTCGCTTAATACAAATACAAACGCACTTTAGACATTTGTGTTTGTATAAAAGAGAGAGAGGTGAGCGAGATTGCCAGCGAGAACGAGAGTGGCGGGCGAGATTCATCAGGGAAAGAGGCGAAATAGCAACAGTTTGCTATGAGGTACAATTAAATCAAACTATGGTTATAACATTTAATTTGAATTAATAGTTTGCTAGTATATACAATTTTCCCTACATCAAATCATTCATGGATTTTACAACAAAACTTACTTTAGCACTTTAACTACATAGATATTTAGATACCCCTCTTAACAACTTTCAAGTGAATTTAATTTCACCCTAACACTACAATACCTGTCTCACACTAGGAAGTGCATTACACACACGCCTCTTCAACGCCACATCAGTGTCACATCAACGCCACATAAAATATTATATTTAATTTTTTTTTGTTTATTATTGAAAGACATATTTTTGCACCACAAGTAGAAAACATCAAATAATGAATCACTCAAAATTCAAGAAATTTGTATTAAAATATATTTTAGTTTTACTGTAGGCACAAACCTTGTTGATGAAATTTGTGGAGCTTGAGGATATAACTGAAGATGCCGTTATTAAAAGAAATTACTTCCAATTTTTTATTGCCATTGTTGAAAAAAATTAGCTTTGATTTTAATATTTACTAACATTGCTGAAGGAAATGAACTTCAATTTGAGGACAATAATGATAAAATTCAATAATGTCGATGTATCTTCAATTTATATATAAAAAAAAAATTAAAAAAAGAGATGAAGATGATGGTGCAGAAAAGGGGGGAGGAGGGGTGGTAGGAGAAAGAGAAACAAGATTGGGGTGGAGACTTTGGAGAAAGAGAAAAAGTGTGTGGGTGTGTTGGGGAGGGGATGGGGAGGTTGAAGATGGAGAAATTGGGTGGGTTATTTTGAAGAAGGAAAAAAGGGGTGGGGGATCGAACTTCTCATTCTTCATACTCCCCTCCCCAATACACTCAGACACTTTTTCTTCTTCTTCAAAACCCCCAACCCAACGTCGTTTTTCCTTCTCCTACCACCCCTTGTCCCATCTTTGTCTACACCTTCATCCTCATCTATTTTTTGTTCTTATAATTTTTCATTTTTCTTATATAAACTAACGATACATAAACATCATTAAATTTATTGTTATTGTCCCTTAATTGAAGCTAATATCTTCAACAATGCCAATTAAAAATGAAGCTATTTTTTTAACAATGAGAATAAAAAATTGAAGCTTATTCCTTTTAATAATAACATCTTCAGTTATACCTTCAAGTTCCACACCTTTCATCAATAAGGTTTGTGCCTACACTAGAACTAAAAACTTGATGCAACTTTTTTTGAATTTTGGGTGATTCATTGTTTGATATTTTATAATTTTGTGGTGTAAAAAGATGTCTTTCAATAATAACAAAAGGAAAAAGTAAAAATAAATTAAAATATATTTTGTATGTAGTTTTAACGTGGCATTGATGAAGCACGTATGTAATGCACTTTCCAGTGAGACTGATATTATAGTGTTAGGGTGAGACTAAATTCACCTAAAAGTTGTTAACTGGGGTACTAAAATATCTGTGTAGTTAAAGTAAATTTTGATGTCAAGTTTAAAGGTGATTTGATGCATTTTCTCTTAATTTAAGGACTTGTTTATCTATCTTAATTTTCATAAAGAAAGATTTTTCGAGCTTATGCCTCAAATAGAAGATCACACAATGCCTAAGTATATGTCCAAGCTGATGGGACTTGCGTCTCACAATTCTTTTACCCCACATATTACCCAGTGCGTTTTTACTATTTTCATGCTTCGAGACTTGCCCTAAAATACTTTTTAAATTACTGATAGCAACAACAAATTATATGATAAATGATGCAAGAAAAACTGCATGTAATAATAAAATTGCAGAATAAGATAATAAAAAAATAATGATAATAATAATTTTGATAAGAAAAGTTAGACAATGCTCGACTATCTCCTAATATTTTACCCTAATCTTTAGCCATTATTTTCTTCTATCCAGGGCTATGTCCTCAGTAAGCTAATAGATGTCATGTCTTGTCTAATCACATCTCCTTAATACTTTTTCGGTCAACCTCTACCTCTCCTCAAAACCACCATGGACAACCTCTTCATAGGGTCATCTATGTATCTCCTTTTTTAACATGCCTGAACCATCTCAATCATGTTTCCCTCATCTTGTCCACCGTGGAGGTTACTCCCATCTTTCCCCTAATTTCTTTGTTCCTAGTTATACCTTTTCTAGTATGCCCACACATTTATTTTAATATCCTTATTTTCTCTCTTGATGAGACAACATTTTGCCTTGTACAACATAACTTATGCAACATCACTTTATTAAATTTATATTTAAGTCTTGGTAGTACATTTTTATCACACAAAACATCAAATATGAGCCTTTTTTCATCTATCCGGTATCAATACAATGTATATATCACTATCAATCTCTAAATTTTCTTGCATTATTGATCTAAGATACTTGCAATTTTCTATCATAGTGATGACTTGTGTATCGATCTTCACTTGCACTATTGCACATCTGTTTCATAAGTCATATTACTGAAATTACACTCCAAGTACTCTGTCTCAGACATGTCAACCTAAATTATTTAAACTCTAAGGTCTTATCTCCAAACTTTTAGATTAACATTAACTTCATTGTGTGTCTCGTCAATTAATATTATGTCATCTGCAAATAGCATTCATCATGACACCTCCCCCTGGATATTCTGCATAAGTTCATCTATCACCAAGACAAATAAAAATGAGTTAAGAGATGATCTTTGGTGCAACTCCATAACAATTGAAAAGTGCTTAAGGTCTCCTCATCGTTTTATTTGGATCTTGCCTCCATAGTGCATGTCCTTAATCACTCTAATGTTACACGTACACCTCTAGTCCCCAAAATATCCCCAAAGACCCCATGGACTTTATTTTATATATATATTATTTTATTTTTTTAGGTCGATGAATACCATATATAAGTTCATCTTCCTCACCTTGTATTTCTCTACCAATCTCCTTAAGATATGAATGACTTCTAGTCACGATCCTAACCCGTCGTGAGTGACATCCACACAACCCTCCGATGGGAGAACCAACTACCAACCCAAAACTTAAACCATCAAACCATTTAGGAAGCAAAGTCATGATATGAAATACTAAGAAAACAATTTAAAACAATTAAAAGATCGATTTCCATAAACTCAACCAATCAATAAAACAAGTGTGGAATGAACTCCCTACAACCTGAAAGTTATAATACTAAATCATCTCACAAATCTAGGATAAGAGGATGCAACCCCAACTAGAAAACATAAATTTAAAGTCTAAAATGTTTATGTTCGAAAAGATGAACAACAAGGTAGGGAAGAATCCATATCAGCTCAGAAGAGGTAGCTCACCCTTGATCAAATGTCGTGCATCTCACAACTAAGATCTCAAAGCAGCCGCATGCATATGCTTTGTACTCAACAAAGAAAGAGCAAGTGTAGTATCAGTACACAACCACAATGTACTGGTAGGATCATCAGCTAGCTCTAGTATATGAAATATGCATAGGCAACCACAACGTAGTAATCAAATAATATACAGTCACAAACATAAGTACAACATAGCTCAGACTTATGTTCCTTACCTTTAATTGATATACACAATAAACATAAACCATTACATCACAACAAGTTAGCTCAGTTCTCTCATGGAACCCACACATACAAACTGTTAGTGTAACGGTGTATCCGATCTCATAGTTAGTGTACCAATGTGGTACTCGTTCCCCTTGTACCGGCTTGACACTTGTTTCAGATGTTAGTGTGCCGGTGTGGTACCCATTCCAACAATAGTATATGTCGGCGTGGTACCCGATCCTAATCTTCAACACAACGTAATCACAACCACAATGAAACACAATCACACATGTAACTCATTAATTGCATGTGACTGACAACATCTTTCAATTCACAACATATCTTTCTCATTTCCCTAATCATATATCATGCATGCATTACTAACGACACAGTTAACAAGCGGAAAAAACATACAACCATCACCTACCTCGAATCAAGTCTTGAAAACTCTAAAGAACTTGAGTTCTCCCCTTGTTATGAATTACGACTTGTTCGTGGTCTAAAACAATAAATTAACATAACAATTAATGAATAATGGCCCAATCATACTCGGACTACAATCAAATCTTAAACGCCGGGCCATTCTCATGATCATCCCACCCAACAAGGGTCTTTTCCACCATTAATTCAGGCTAAAAAACCTTCCCCAAAAGTAACACCTTAGATTCTAAGGCTTAAGAATCATACAAGTAGGGGAAGTAATTAACTTACCTTTATCGAATATCTTGGTGGAGAAAATGAAGAAAGTTGCAATATATCGCCCTTCCTTTTCCCAAGAACAAAGTTGTAGAAAATAAGAGGTTTTGAGACTTTTTATGCACAAAAACCCGACTAACCCCGCTACAACGGCCCCACCCGCTAAGCGGCATTGCCATACCTGTCCACCCGTTATAGCGAAAATTAATTTATTCTGCTACATCGGCACGATACCTACTATAACAACTTGCATGGAGATAGAGACTCATAAATCCTCCCTAAAATCCTCATTTCGCAAAACACCTTTGAATCTTGATGTTCTATATTAGTCCCTTAACGCCAAATTCAATACCGAGAGTTTTACTCACCTAAATTCGATTTTGAAAGGCCATGTGAATTCCTTAATGTCTTATCTACTAGGAAATATGATCCAAGTTTAGACATACCACCCAATCCAGTCTCGGATTACCCTAGACCTCACATTGTTCAGATTCCATCTGATACTGGCCTTGCCTAGATTTTTCAGACACTATACAAAAGTTTTCTGACTCAATTCTTTTACCATTGCTCTACCCATAACTACCAAAAAAGATCGTTACACTTCTAGGTGATCGCCATAACATGAATTTGAATTGGGTTTTGATAATAAACACTCCCCTCCTCACCCTCATTTATTCTCATACAACGAATGCTACAAGGAAAAAGGTTATTCTAGTAAGAGAAAATTCAATTGTTAAAAATTCTAATCTGATCGTTATTAGTCAGTAATGATTAACGCCGGCAAAATGAGCCCATATTTTGGTAACCCGTCCATATTTTAATGGGTTGAGTGAGTGACTTTTTACATGGGTAAACTATGGATTGATACCCATATTCAAACCATAAATATGGGTAAAATTTGGGTAAAGTATGGATTAGCTGAATGGGTTAAACTTCTAACTTTTATTCACTCAAAATTCATGATATCACTAAAAAGAAATTGTAACTTCTCTTCCTTTTTATGTTCTTCTATAGAACTAATTATTTTTCTCTATAATTGAAAAGGTGAAGTCTTTGCCCCTCCAAAATATATATTTTAAATGTACATTTCTTTTGTTAATTATAATTATATATTTTTATTTGTTCGATTTTATATTGGATAATAAATAATAGTGTAAAATAAGCAAATCATGCATTAGTATTGACATTGCTTAAAGTGCATTAAGCATGTTTTAGTCCTAAAATGCAACTATTCATTTACTTTGAAATTAAAAATATTTTCTCCTTGTTGTTACATAAATTTATTTTATATTGAAAAGTTAGGATTTTTTTTTACTTTTATGATACAATAAAACTAAATGAAGCATTTTCAACATTTTTCATCTAAAAAGGACTAAAATATTTTCTCCATGTTGAATTCTTAAGTAGAGTACTATTTACAAATGAAAATATGGATAGTTTGTAATATGAAATTACAATCTATCCCTATTTAGTTTGTAATTACATTAATCCCTGAAAAATTAAAATAAACCGGATACATAATATGTAGCTCAAATACATTAAAAACTAGCTCGGATACATTATAAAATAAATTGGATACATAATATGTAGCTCGAATACATTATAAAATAAACCGGATACATAATATGTAGCTCGGATTCATTAAAAACTAGCTCGGATACATTATAAAATAATTTAGAATTAGGAGAGAAATAAGGGATTTTAGAGGTTTTTAGAAATAGAAGGGAATATTAGAAATAAGGAAAACATAAGACGTGTATTTCAGTAATTTTTCCTAATTATTTTGATTGTTACAAACCTTTAATTACGACAATAAAGTGGAATGCTAGAGTGATTTTTTCTATTAATTTACCTATGCTAATTATTTGGTAACTTTCAACAATTATTAACTACTTATTATATATTATTTTCTAGGCATTCACATAAATAAATATAAATTGATAATTACTCGTGCGCGTATAGGCCCAATATTTATAAATGTCCACTAATTATTTCAAAATATATCAACGTGAAGTTGCTTTGGATCATAGTCTTAAAAGTTGAGTGAAAAGGTAGGTACCTCAACGACTATAAATAACTTCTTATTTGAAAAAAAATAGCGTCTCAATCAGTACATATCACAATACACCAAGCACAAGATTTATAACTTTTACCAAGGATCTTACAAGCATTATCTATTGCTAGAAAAAAATTCCTTTACCAAAGGAGGATATAAATATCATTTCATGGGAAGCACCAAGTGTCTTTTGAGAGCACAAAGCAGATGTACAACCAAAGAGCTCAATAATTTTTATGCCAAAAATGTGAACATAACAAAAAATCTCATAATACAGCTAACTGCAACTTCTTTTTCTCTAAAGACTTCTCTTCCATTAGTGGTGCAAGAAAAACAAAATATAATATACTCTAAATGTCTTCTGTTGTTGGCTATTAATTCTGTCTAGTTCCTATTTTAGGTTATTATAATATAAGCACAAATAAGATATATATAACACACAAATTTGAAAATTTCATTGATATTTTTTCATCTACTATCTAGCATACATACATTAACACCACATTAATCCGTACTAAAATTGGAAGGAGAACATGGGTAACTTACATCCTTACGCTCGATCCACTGAAGAAAAAGGTAGCAACCATCATATCTGAGTGTCTAAAAAGATGACACAAATATACAATCAATATAGTTGCATAACATTATATGATAAGATATGACATTAGCAATTGTCAATAGGTAAATAGCCAGAGAAACACCAACACCATTGAATTTCTTATTCCGTGGACTTACACTTGCACTGAGTTCCTGCAAAATCCAACTCTACTCTCTGTGCATAGTTGTGCAGTAATAAACTCGACTTCTACTCCACGGGTCCTGATATTCTTTAGAAAATCAATAAAAATATGTCAGATTAAAAATGAATTTAATACTAATTATTAATCTAAGATATGTTCGATCTCAATTCGGAGCATGAACACTTCACCCTCCTCTAAAGAGCCAACACATTTCCCCTAGCTATTTTTTTGCATGATCATCTTCTCCTTAGGCTGTCAAGCAGCAGAGGAGGATACATTTGATATTATTCCCTTTGTTTCACGATGATCATCATGTATAATCTCAGGTATGACAGGAGCTAGAGGAAATTTGTTGTTCTAGATCGACATAATTCCTACTTTTCACAAGCACGGAATACTCAGCAAAAACATGACCACTTACATAAGAATCATGAATCATGATGATCATTTGTTGATGTGTCGTGAACTCATAGAACATTTGACGCTCAAAACTAAGGATTAGTGTGAGAAGTCGAGCTTGTTTATGTGGATATGATGGTTTCTTTTATGTTGTACAGGTGAAACACTTAGATGCAAAGGACAAGAAGAAAGATGGGAAATGAAGTGCAAGAAGCTATACGAAAGGCTACACGAGTCGTGAAGTGTTGCACGAGCCGTGAAGATGCTCGTGGGAGTGATTTGGAAAGAATAGAGTTCAAGTCTAACACCACGAGGCCCCAGACGAGCCGTGGTCCATTAGACGAGCCATCTTATGGCTCGTGGAGAGTGACAGTGGAAACACTAGCTACCTAAGTGAAAACTGAAGTCAACGGAGCACTAGACGGACCATGGCCGGTGCTTAAGACGAGCTGTCTAGTAGCTCGTGAAGACCAACAATGAAGGGAGACACCACTGTCTAAGTGTGGGACTACGGAGGGGTTGATGAACTCCAGTTGAGTTCTATAATAGACTTTGACCGTTTATACTTCTTAATTGAGATGTAAGTTTGAATGTATCAATATTACACTTGATTATCAACTTGATTATCAACTTCTCTCAATCATATAGATGTCTCTTTTCTACATTATTAATTCAAATACTTGATAGTCTATCTTCAACTATTGTAACTGTAGCAGAGATAGCAACAATCCAACAAGCATTTCTTCTACATGCTACAATAAAAAATTGATTTCCAAGAGAAAATCAATTTACCTGATATCACAAATAAAGCTAACCAATTTGATTTATTCTCGAAAGTGAAACTGTTTGCATCTCTATTCTCTGTCAAGTCTCTGAGCACATGCACTTTAAAACATACATCTCTTTCAATTGTCGGGAGATTAAGGATTTGAATCAATAGACATTTGTTCTAGAAATATGAACAGGACTTTTATCGAATACATGATGTGCAAAGTGAAGTGCGCTTATACGCTTAATAGCAATCACCACAAATTTATTCCAGACAAAAAAAATATACATAAATTATAACTACATACGGCCAATATTGATCAAAACCTGAAAAGAGTGTAGAACACAAACTCTCCAAATAATGGATTTTCTTTCAATTAATTAATATTTTTCAAAATATAACCAAATAGGAAAGAAACATGCATCCCCAAATATGGTAAAAACGTTTACATATATTATGCGTACAATACAACAATATATATATTAAATCTAACCGAGAACACCAATGAACAGTAATTTGAAGGAAGAAGGTGATTGAATTGAGGGAAAGACAAAGAAAAGAAAAGAAAAGAAATACATAAAATAATATTAAATAATCAATATTACGATTACGGACCTGTATAATCATAAAAGGTAGAAGTAATTTTTGGGAATAAAACTTTGGCAAAAAAGATCTTTAGCATTTCACACATATATTTATACCTTTAAAGAATTATTAATTTATAATATTAATAGGATTATATATTTATATAAGGGGCTTCTAAAAATATATTATCTTATTATTTTATCGAGATGAGTGATTTTTTCCATTGACTCAAGGCAAAACTGGAGGAAAATATTATCTTGGATATATTATTAATTTACCAAGTATTAATTTAGTTAAAAATATATTATCTTATTATTTTATCGAGATGAGTGATTTTTTCCATTGACTCAAGGCAAAACTGGAGGAAAATATTATCTTGGATATATTATTAATTTACCAAGTATTAATTTAGTTAAAAATATATTATCTTATTATTTTATCGAGATGAGTGATTTTTTCCATTGACTCAAGGCAAAACTGGAGGAAAATATTATCTTGGATATATTATTAATTTACCAAGTATTAATTTAGTTAAAAATATATTATCTTATTATTTTATCGAGATGAGTGATTTTTTCCATTGACTCAAGGCAAAACTGGAGGAAAATATTATCTTGGATATATTATTAATTTACCAAGTATTAATTTAGTTAAAAATATATTATCTTATTATTTTATCGAGATGAGTGATTTTTTCCATTGACTCAAGGCAAAACTGGAGGAAAATATTATCTTGGATATATTATTAA
>JAJOOI010017268.1:0-14871 GCA_029582585.1 Solanum bukasovii | reverse complement strand
AAGATGATGTGAAATTGATCCCATTATGTAGAAAAAATTTCTGCAGAACTTCTTAGAAATTTCAAATGGTAGAAACTATTGCTTGACTAAGTCAAGTGGAAAAAATGAACAATAATTAAAGGCATGATTTAAGTCCTTCATTTCCTGCTTAATTAGTATGTTTGGAATAACTATTGCAGAGAAATTTCTGATTAGTTGTCTCTTGTGCTGTTTTCCAAAACTTTTCACATTAAGTTAATGAGGGAAATTCCATCTATATGATACAGTTCAAATAGGAAGAGATGGAAAATAACACTTTTTACATATTTGCCCTATTTGAACACTTTTTTCAATTTTTCCATGAAATCTATACAATCAGAAAAGGTCAATCCAAGTGAGTGATTAGTTGTCTCTTCTGCTATTTTTAAACTTGTTAGGTACACAATAATTTTCACATTAAGTTAATAAGGGAAAATCCATCTATATTCCATTCCACCTAAGGAAAAAAGGGATACAGTATTGTAACTAGCAGACGATGACTTGTAAGACTTTAAGCCAATTTCCACAAAGACTAGAGGAAAAAAAAAGATTATGATGAATCGGGGCAGATGAACAATTGAATCACACGATGAGTACTACTCACTTCTAACAACTTGTTACTCATATTTTGTAGTGTTCTACAAGACTTGTTAAAGGACGGTAACAAAATAATTCTCTAGATGTTGTTGTTAATTTTGAAGTCATCAACTATCTCTGTAGTGTGTGTTACGCAAGATGATGTGAAATTTTTTTTTTCTTTAAATTTATATCACTAGACAAAGCGTCTAGCAGTTTTTTATTAAAACAAAAATCCTCAACATAAGTACAAGCAAGGGGGGCTAGGCCTTACCTTGTCAGTCCCATTATGTGGAAATTTTTTTTGCAAAATTTCTAAGAAATTTCCAATGTGAGAAACTATCGTTTGACCAAGTCAAGTGAGGAAAAAAATGAACAATAATTAAAGACATGATTTAAGTCCTTCATATATTTCCTCCGTGTGGAATTTTATTTTTAAATTACTTGGTGAAGATCATTCCACCAGTAGAGAAATTTCCGATTAATTGTCTCTTGTGCTGTTTTCATGGACCCTCAACTCAAGAAATTAAGAAGATAAATAAAATGATGCACAAGCAAAGTTTTCTGTTTTTCGCTTTTAAAATCACGGAAGAAATTCCACCAACCATTTTGGCTAACCATCTTTAAACATGATGCTCCACATGACAGTTCAAACAAACAAATCCACAACTGTAGCAAAATTCGACTCTTCTTCTTCTTTAGACTCCAATGGACGAGGAACATGTGATGGATCACTCGTCCCATACGAGTTACTTTCAAATGTGTTGAACTGTGAACCTTGAGGAATCGGTCCGACAAGAACATTCTGAGAGAGGTTTAAGACAGCTCAGGAATCTTCCCAGTGAGCCAATTACAAGAGAAATCTAAAACTTCAAGCGTATTCAATTGTAGCAGTTCCATTAGAAAATCTCCTTTGAGATAGTAAATTGAGTAGCTAAAGTGAGCCAAGATCTTTTGTTGTTTTTGGACCTACGCCATCAAAATGATTGCTTTTCATAACATTATAATTAATTAGTTTTACAACTCTTTATTTTGCTACTTTATTAGAGCAATAAGTGAACATTATAAGTAATACAACTACACTATATATGAGGGAAAATAAAAAGCAAATGAAGAAGAAGAATAAGAAAACAATAGACAAGTTGGGTATCAATTTCTTCAAAGGATTTAGTAGGAAGGCAACTATTAATCTGTAAATTGAATTCAATATTGGATTTTGAAAAATCTGAGTAACATAGCTAATGAGTGGCTGTGTAAATCACTTCTGTCAACTTGAAAAAAAAAAAACAGATTAACATAACCATTGATACTAAAATAACACACATATAATTATGTTTCTAACATATACAAACAACAAATAGAAGATTAAAAAAGACAAAAACAGAACAGTTCACTAATTAGTCCACAAAATCAAACAAAGACAATTTAGCCCTCTCAATCTTCCATTAAGTCCTTCGTCTCTGAGCTCTCTTCTTTGGCCTTCTTCTTTTGTGAGGCATGAGTCCATCAAAAAATTTCACAAACCATTTTGGCTTATGATATTTAAACATGAGACTCCACATGACATTTCCAACAACTAGTCCAAAACTGTAGCCTATGACTACTGATTCCCACGTAAATCCACTAAAAAAATATGACTCGCCTTCTTCTTCGGACTCCAATTGTTGAGGAACATGCGATGAATCACTCGTTCCACATTTCTTTGTTAAAGGAAGACCACATAAATCAAGGTTGCCACCATATGAGTCATTTTCAAATGTGTTGAATTGTCGACCTTGAGGAATTGGTCCGACGAGATGATTTTGAGAGAGGTTTAAGAATTCCAGAAAGTTCATTCTTGTCAATTCCTGCGGAATCTTTCCAGTGAGCCGATTCCAGGAGAGATCTAAAGCTTCAAGCTTATTCAATTGCCCCAATTGCATTGGAATACCACCTATGAGATTGTTATGGGATAAATTGAGTAGCCAAAGTGAGCTGAGATCCTTTAGTGTTTTCAGAATGACACCTTCAAAATG
The DNA here is from genome assembly GCA_029582585.1 of Solanum bukasovii. Taxonomy (NCBI): domain Eukaryota; kingdom Viridiplantae; phylum Streptophyta; class Magnoliopsida; order Solanales; family Solanaceae; genus Solanum; species Solanum bukasovii. Next base: position 12,262 of record JAJOOI010017268.1, on the reverse strand, counting down.
GTTGCTTCAGAGATCTATGGTTGTCATAATTGCGCTGATTCTTTCTAGCTCAATATCCTGACCTTTGATTACCAAACTCACTGAATCCTCATACGATGTGACAAATGGCGAATCCGACACAGATTCCATGTACTTGATATTTCATGTGTCTTCACCATCTAATTTGATCATTGCCTTGAAGTTTCCAAAAACTTTTGCAGGAAGTGAGCCACTGAAATCATTACGAGAAAGATCAAAAATTCGCAACTTGGGAAAGCAAAACTTACTCTGACAAGTACTTGTAGGTCCATGGAACTTGTTCGACTTTAATATAAGGACCTGAAGCTCTTGAAGAATTCCGAGCCAAGCTGGAAACGTGTCATTTATAGCATTGTTCCCCACATCAAGGACTTGTGGACCATTACACTTGAGCAATGACACAGGAACAGGTCCTTCAAATCGATTACCATTTACGACAATGGTACTCAATGAAGTGCTGTGTGCACATAATGGAGGAAGACTCCCTGTGAAATTGTTCTTTCTTAAGTCCAACACCATTAGATTAGCAATGCTTCCCAAGCAACTTGGAATCGAGTTACTGAAGTTGTTGCGTGATAAATCTAATAAGATAAGCGAACTCGTGTTACAAATGGATGAAGGTAGTGGACCCTGAAGGGAGTTAAATTTCAAATCAAGATACTCTAGACTATAATAATGCAATTGTGATAGGTTGCCTGTTAATGAATTATGAGAAAGGTTTAAGAACATCAACGAGTCCCACCTCATGCCGCTAAACCAGTTAGGGATTTGACCACAAATCTTATTGTTAGAAATATCCAAGTACACAAGTGTCTTTACATTTCTCAAGAAGTATGGAAAATGCTTCAGTTCACAAGATGATAAGAATAAAGATGATAGTCTAGGAAAGGTGATATTCATTCCCTCATCAATGGTGATGTTATTTGATGAAATGTCAAGGGTAAAAAGGTTTGTGAGATTCACAAGTGATTGAGGAAAAGAACCACTGAGTTGATTATTGTTTAAATTTAGTTCTTCTAATGTTGGGTTTGTTTTGATCACTTCATCGGCTAGTTGGAGCGACACTGAAGATAGCAAAGGTAGGCTAAACATGCCAAGATGGTATGGTACCATTCAGTGAGTTGTATGACAAATCCAGCTTGGTTATCTTTGGAAGCATGCTTTCCTTGCTAGGCAGTGGGCCAGATAGGGAATTAGTCGACATGTCTAAGAATTCAAGATGTGTCAAGTTTAAGATTGAAGCGGGAAATGGACCGATGAAGTTGTTATGGTAAAGATATAAGGAACATAGCTCTTGGAGGTTAGAGAAAACATCAGGAATTTCACCTGAAAAGGAGTTAACTGAAAGATCCAAATAAGTGAGGTGCTTCAATTTAGAGATTGTGGAACGAATATGGCCAGTGAAATGATTATGAGATAATATCAACTCCGTAATTTGTGTTAGGTTGCCTATGGAATCAGGAATGGAACCAGAGAATTGACATCCTCCAAGGTACAAGATATTCAAGGAACTGAAGGTGTCAATTGAATGAGGCAGCTCACCAGAGATTCCTGTGTATGAAATATCCAACTCCATTAACAGAGTGTTGCTCCGGTGGATCTTTGGTAAAACTCCTTTGAGAAGATCATTCCCTCTCAATATGAGTGTTTCCAAGCTGTTTGGCAGAAGGAAAAGGTTCTCTGTGAGAACACCTCGCAGATGAGTATATTCAAGATCCACGTACCTTAAGGGGGAAGAAATATTCACAGGTATCGGAGATGAGATGTTGACATAAGAGAGAGAAAGTATCTCCAGAGTTGTGAAGTTGTGAAGCATTGTTTGCTCTCAACAAACTAAATCACATGTATTCTAGATAGAAATTAAACAAAGTCCATAAAGGGACAGTCTTGCAACCAAAGACCATAATTTGAACCATAGTGCATGAATTTAATCTTAATGATCTTATATGGTCATTCTGTGCTCCGAAAACAGAAAAGGACATTAACAGTGTGTTTGGTAATATCTTATTTTCTGATTTTGGTTTCCAAAACATATGTTTTAGCGAAAACATTTTCCACCAAAAAGGAGCAAACAATTATCTCAACATATAGACATTATTATCAATCTTTACTACTCAAATATTTTCACCAAAACACTATCCAATTTGCTTATTCAATCTTCAATAAATGTCTTTTCCCAGAAAAAAATTACATTCTCCAACCGAACACAAAAAACATTTTCTAGAAAATAAATCATTTTACAGATTTATGATAAATGGCATTGCTTTAGCTCCAAGTACAGCAAAATCCAGTAGCTTTGGTTTAACCCTATACTAATGTTATAAGATGTAAAAATAGTCTTTTCAGTCTATGTAGCCCGGACTCTTAAAATAATTTGACGGGGGAGATACTATAACATTTTCTGAGAGTCCGAGCAACATAGTTTTCAGAAGCCCAACAAAGCAAAAAAGAACTGTGATCTAGAACCCATAAACTAAAAATTCTGACTCCGTCACTACGTCCTACCAAATACATCCTAAAGAAAAGTTAAAGACTTCACCTTTTGCTGATTTGAGAAAACAACTCAAGAAGGGTATTGTTCTGGTGTGAAGATTTTTCTTGAATCTTCCACTGTCATTCTAGCAAATGCAGCAATTCCACTAGCCTTTACAATTCAACCAAAAAAACAACAATACAAAAAACACCAAAAATGGTTAAAAAAAAAAAAACTAAAAATCCAAAAAAATTGAAGTAAAAAAACACATAGACTTTAGTTGACTAACCAGATCAGTACGTTGTTTGGATCTAGCATTTTCAGATTTCACAAAAGCAACTATTATAGCAAGTCCAAATGCTATTCCAAACACAACCCCTAAAACAAATGACATTTTTTTCCCACTTTTTGTTAAATCCCCTCTTCCTTGTTCAATGATTTTTGTGAGGTAATAAACTGAAAAATGTTGAAAAGATCTAAAAATAAAAAGGTGAGATTTTGAATCTGTTTTTGGAGTTTTCTTCTTATGGGGTTTTCCTAAATGGTGAACTCTTGAAAAAAAATTACTTCTTGAGATCCACTGAAACTTAAAATTGTTGAAAGAAGAACTCAAAGTTGGGATTTTTAATCTGTTTTTTGTAGTTTTCTTCTGGTGGGGTTCTTCCAACAAGTAAATTCTTGAAAAAAAATAAAAAATTAGACTCAATGAAAGTTGGAATATGTGTATTGAAAAGTGAGACTTCGTTTTAATTTTTTGTCTAGTTTTTATCGACTTGATATAAGTTTAAGAAAGTGGAAAAAAAAAGAAGGCAAATTACAGAAATCACATACTTTTAAGGCAAAATTACAATCTATTCCTTAAAAGTTTATAATTACATAAATCCCTCAAACGGATACAATAATATAAGCGCTGATATATTAATTTGATGTGCGAGATACATTAATCGTTAAGTAAGATACATTACATTTTATACATGATACACTAATTTAATGTACATTTTATACATGATACAATAATTTGATGCGCAAGATACACTAATCTGATGCCTGAAAAAGAGAGATTTTGGAGATTTGTAAAACTTATATGGGATCATGGTAATAAGTAAACTAAAAGATGGGATTTCTGTAATTAATCCAAAAAACTTACTAAAATTAAAATTGCGGAAGTTGAAACTGAGCTAGAGAATATTTTAAGGCTGATTTATGATTAGAAAGATACAGAACCACAAAATTATTAGCCAATTCTGTAGTTTTGAGTACTCTTCTACATTAATTTTCAAAAAGATAAACTTTCTAATATCAAGTGATTTCAATCATAAACCAAACGGATCAATTTGCTTACTGCTTTGCTTTTTCCTGTTTTGTTATGCTGATGAGTTATGTTGCTCCGACTCTCCTAAAATATAATGACACCAGTGTTGGTTCCTTAAAATTGCACTACTTTTGAAGAATCCAACACGTACCCGTTGACATTTTTGAAAAGTCCGAGTAACATAAGCTAATAAGCGGCGGTGTAGATCACTTCTATCAACTTGAAACAGAAACAAACTAACATAACTTGAATAACCATTGATACTAATTAAATGACTCACATATAATTATGTTTCTATCAAACATATACAAACAACAAACAGAAAATTAAAAAAGACAAAAACAGAAGAGTTCACTAATTAGTCCACAAAATCAAACAAAGACAAGTTGGCCCTCTCAATCTTTCCATTATGTCCGTCGTCTCTGAGCTCTCTTCTTCGGCCTTCTTCTTTTGTGAGGCATGAGTCCATCAAAAAATTCCACAAACCATTTTGGCTTACGATATTTAAACATGAGACTCCACATGACAGTTCCAACAACTAGTCCAAAACTATAGCCTATGACTACTGATTCCCACGTAAATCCACTAAAAAAATATGTCTCACCTTCATCTTCTTCAGACTCCAATGGCTGAGGAACATGTGATGAATCACTTGTTCCACATTGTTTTGATAAAGGAGGACCACATAAATCAAGGTTGGCACCATAGGAGTCATTTTCAAATGTGTTGAATTGTAGACCGTGAGGAATTGGTCCGATGAGATGATTTTGAGAGAGGTTAAAAACTGCCAGAAAGTTCATCCTTGTCAATTCCTGCGGAATCTTTCCAGTGAGCCGATTCCAAGAGAGATCTAAAGCTTCAAGCGTATTCAATTGCCCCAATTCCATTGGTATATGACCTATGAGATTGTTATGGGATAAATTGAGTAGCCAAAGTGAGCTGAGATCCTTTAGTGTTTTCGGAATGACACCTTCAAAATGGTTGTTTGAGAGATCGATGGTTGTCGTAATTGTGCTGATTCTTTCTAGCTCAATATCCTGCCCTTTGATTACCAAACTCACTGAATCCTCATACGATCTGACAAATGGAAAACTCGACATAGATTCCATGTACTTGATATTTCCTGTGTCTTCGCCATCTAATTTGATCATTGCCTTGAAGTTTCCAAAAACTTTTGCAGGAAGTGCGCCACTGAAATCATTATGAGAAAGATCAAAAATTCGCAACTTGGGAAAGCAAAACTTAGTCTGACACGTACTTATAGGTCCATGGAACTTGTTCGACTTTAAAACAAGGACCTGTAGCAATTGAAGAGTTCCTAGCCATGCTGGAAACGTGTCATTTATAGCGTTGTTCCCCACATCAAAGACTTCTAGACCATCACACTTGAGCAACGACACAGGTACAGGTCCTACAAATTGATTACCATTCAGGACAATGGTTCTCAATGAAGTGTTGTGTGCACATAATGGGGGAAGACTCCCTGTGAAATTGTTCTTTCTTAAGTCCAGCACCATTAGATTAGGCATGCTTCCCAAGCAACTTGGAATCGAGTTACTGAAGTTGTTGCGTGATAAATCTAATAAGGTAAGTTTGCTCATGTTACAAATGGATGAAGGTAGTGGACCCTGAAGGGAGTTAAATTTCAGATCAAGATACCGTAGGTTATAGTAATGAAATTGTGGTAGGTGGCCTGTTAATGAATTATGAGAAAGGTTTAGGAGCTGCAACGAGTCCCACCTCATGCTGCTAAACCAGTTAGGGATATGACCACGAATCTTATTGCTAGAAATATCCAAGACCTGAAGTGTCTTTACATTTCTCAAGAAGTGTGGAAAATCCCTAAATTCACAAGAATATAAGAACACTTTTGCTAGGCTAGGAAAGGTGATATTTATTCCCTCATCACTGGTGATGTTATTTGATGAAATGTCAAGGGTTTCAAGGTTTGTGAGATTCGCAAGTGATTGAGGAAAAGAACCACTGAGTTGATTATTGCCTAAATACAGTTGTTTTAATGTTGGGTTTGTTTTGATCACTTCATCGGCTAGTCCTCTGAATCGGTTATGTTGGAGCGACACTGAAGATAGCAAAGGTAGGCGAAACACCCAAGATGGTATGGTACCATTCAGTGAGTTGTATGACAAATCCAGTTTGGTTAGCTTTTGAAGCATGCTTGGGTTGCTAGGCAGTGGGCCAGATAGGGAATTAGCCGACATGTCTAAGAATTCAAGATGTGTCAAGTTTAAAATTGAAGCGGGAATGGAACCAGAGAATTGACATCCATAGAGGTACAAGCGAGTCAAGGAACTCAAGGTGCCAATTGAATCAGGCAGCTCACCGGAGATTCCTGTGTATGAAATATCCAACTCCATTAACAGAGTGTTGCTCCGGTGGATCTTTGGAAAAACTCCTTTGAGAAGATCATTCCTACTCAATTTGAGCGTTTCCAAGCTGTTTGGTGGAAGGAAAAAGCTCTCTGTGAGAACACCTCGCAGATTAGTAAAACCAAGATCCAGGTACCTTAAGGAGGAAGAAATATTCACAGGTATCGGAGATGAGATGTTAACAAAATTGAGAGAAAGTACCTCCAGATCTGTTAAGTTCTGAAGCAGTGTTTTAAATGTTCTCTCGTCAAGTTGTAATCCATAACTATTAGAAAGATCAAGTGAAACCAAATTGGAAAGGTATGAGATTTCTGTTGGGATTTTCCCATCAAAGCCAGAGAGTTTTAGATGCCTCAAATTCCTCAATCGGCCAATGCCATATGGGGTCGAAGAAGAATAAAAGTTAACAAGGTTTAGTGTGTGGAGATGATGAAGCTGGAAGAGGCTGCTATTGGGATGAATACTTATAGGTATCGGTGATGAGATGTCGCCAAGAAAGAGAGCTAGTACCTCCAGATTTGTAAAGTTGTGAAGCATTGTTTCAAATGTTCTCTCATCAAGTTGTAGTTCATAACTAAAAAGATCAAGTGAAACCAAATTGGAAAGGAATGAGATTTCTGTTGGGATTTTCCCACTAAAGTAAGCTTCAGAAAGGTTGAGATGCCTCAAATTTGTCAATTGGCCAATGTTATGTGGGATTGAAGAAGTTGAAAAGTTATTGTAAGCAAGGTTTAGTGTTTGGAGATGATGAAGTTGGAAGAGGCTGCTATTGGGATGAATACTTCCACGAAGCTGACTACAACTAAGGTCTAACCCGATAACATGACTGTTTAATAAGTCACAAGTGACTCCATCCCAACTGCAGCAATCCCTACTCTCATTCCAAGACTTTGTTTTTCGGAAACAATCTCCATAACACGGATAACTACAGTACTCTTTGGACATATTTTGAAAGGATTGCTTAAACTGAAGCAAAGCAGAAGCTTCAGTGGGAGAGCAAAGATGATGATCAAAGGAAGAAGAAAAGCATTCACTTATTAGCAACACAAAACACAGAAATGAATAAAAGAAAAAGAAACGTACCATTTTTTGTTTGTTTGTTTTCAGCAAATAACAGGATGTTTGTTCTCTTCTTACAAATCAATCAGCATTATCCACATATATATATACTAGTTTCAGTTGTCATACATAGGTAGACTTTAGAATATTTAATAATGAGAAAATAAAAATAGAAAGAGGAATAAAAAAGCTAAAAATAATAATATGGGTTCATAATGATCGTCAATATATAAATAAATCATTAAAATAAGTAGCCTAACAAGAAAGAATGTTATAATTAACTAAGTACTATTCGATTTCTTAATTATTACAACGACATCCACATTAAATAAAGTAAACATTTGATTAAACACTATGTATGGGACTATGAGGTATAAAATGGGGTACTAATTAATTTGTGGTTGCAAAAAAAGTTGTCCCAAGTGTTAACTCAATTTCCAGAAAGACTCAAGTATTTAAGTCAGTGTTGGTTGATAGTACCAATTATACAATAGAGGAAATAATAGCACGACTTTTGCATCACCAACGCAACTTGAGGTCCATGGATGAGTACTAGTCACTTCTAACAACTTGTTGCTCATATTTTGTAGTGTTCCGCAAGACTTGTTAGAGGACGGAGAAGACTTAACAAAATAATACTCTCTATGTCCTAATTTTCTCTTGATGTGGTGTTCATTTCAAGGTTATTAACTATCTCTGCAATGTGTGTTACGTAAGATGATGTGAAATTAGTTCCTGCTGGTTTTTTAATAAAGAAATTAAGAAAATAACAGAGAAAGACTTTGAGAGGAAAAATACTGCAATATTGTCAATGGAGATTATTTTATTAACTAGTAAAATTACTCGCGCTTCGCGCGAAAATTTGATATCACAAAATTTATAAAATAATACTTAAAATCTATCAGTCATTAAAACTGAAACACTATGTTGTCTTACATACAAGATTACGTACGTAGTAACGAACATTAATAGTATAAAGGAAAATGATAATTATAACATCTTATCATTTATCCTTCAATCAATCATCTTTAATTTGATTTTATAATTTATCCTTTTGCCTCCAGGAAGTGTTACTATTTGATATTTTTGGGAAATTAGATGAACATCGACATGAGAAATTAAATTTTCTAATAAATAAATAATCTTTATCTGTACTAACAAATACTTATAACAATAACTTTACAGAAACATAAACAACAAAGTGTAAACACGTACTCAAAAATAACAATTAATATCATAAGCATAAATTAATGACTGTACAAAATATACCAGGACCTATAACAATAGAATGAAACAGATAGGAAAAAATTGAACCCATTGAATGCACAATGTCTCCTTAAGGAAATTATTCCCCTCTAGTACTCGAGGTTTAAAGGAATAGATCCTCTCAGGATGGAACGATTCTATTCACAAGTGTATTGATACAAAAACAATGGTGTCAGTGAGTCACTCAACAGGAGCAAAGTACACGAATATTTAATTGTGCAAAAGAAGAAGAAGAAGTTCAGAATTTTCATTGTTTTAAAATGAGAGAAAATCCCTCTATTTATAGACAAAAAGGGTAGTATGAACAAATGATTATTGTGTCTTATCGGAAATGTCACAACTCTTTGAAAAAGTTACAACCCTTCAGAAAGGGCACAACCTTTCATAAAAATCGCAATTTTTCATAAAAGTCGCAACTCTTCATAAAAGTCGCAACTGTTTATAAAAGTCATAACTTTTCATAAAAGTCACATTTTTTCATGAAAGGGGAAGGGTATTTTTGGAAATAAATAAATTTAAAAGGAAATTCTTGCTTGTGGTGGCGCCACGTAAGCGGGCCTAGGGTTCTCTTTAATATAAATATATGATAATTCAGAGACATACATTTATAATTATAATTCCTAACTAAAGATAGAAAAATATGCTACTTAACATCTGTAAATATAATACCGTGTGGAATTTTATTTTGTTCTTTAAGCCAAAGTCTTTAATAAGCCAATTTCCACAAAGACTACAGGTGGGAAAAAGGACAAATGTGATACAGTTCAAGTGGAGTAGTACACATTTTCAGTTTTTCTACTTTTTACATGTAGATGAAGCATCATTATATGTTTGTGTGATTCATCAATTACTAGTGATTACGATAAAATGGTTTGATCATTTTCTAAAGTTTATATAATAAATAAATATGACATTTAATTTGACTTCAACTAATATCTATGCTCTTCAACTTTGAGTGTGCACAAGTAGACACTAAATTTGTATAAATTTGAACTAATAGACACATTCATTCGACATAACAATTTTGTGTCTTATATGACATCCTATGTGTATTATGTCACGTAGGACGTGTGGGTCTACACATTTTTCTCTGTTTTAAAAAAGGAATATCAATATCCACAACAGAAATTCAGATCATAATAGAGCAACTGATTTTTTAGTAGTCACAATTCTTCAAAAAAGTCACAACTCATCGGGAAAGTCACAACTCTTCAATGTGAAAAAAATATATGTTTTAATATAATATAAACAAACAAATAAATAAATATAAATATAAAATATAGAAGATATACTTAATTGAGTATTCTTAGTTGATGATATTATAGTAATCTAACATTTAAGTTAGAGAGTTTATATTTTTAAAGTAGTACTAATTTTGATGCACGTGTGTTGCACGTGAATGCCAAATCATGTAGTACACTAAGTTTTAAATTAATTAAATAAATATAATATATTATAAAATATAGAAAATATACTAAATTAAGTGTTTTAAGTTGAAAATATTATAGTAATTTACATTCTTTTAAGATAGTATAGATGAATAAGTAGAAATTTGAACTCCCATTTTAAGTCATCCCTATCCAACTTTCCATCAACATCTCTTCTTCTGTTTTCCACAATACTTTTCAAAGAGAGAAACTATTGTATGACCAAGTCAATTGAGAAAAAATAATAATAAATGAGCAATAAAGACATGATGTTACTCTATTTCATCTTCCCTATGACAAGAAGGGACACTTTAATCAAACAAAACCAAGTTGTATGAATGCAATAAATTTTAGTGTAATTTTTTCACGAAATCTATAAAATCATAAAAGTCAAGACGCGTCATTGAACCAATTATGAGAACAGTTAATAGAGAAACCAAATATGAGAATGCAATAAATTTTAATGCAATTTTTCTATGGAATTTATACAATCATAAAAGGTCAATATTCCAAGTTAGTAATTAGTTGTCTCTTCTGCTATTTTCAAACTTGTTAGGTACACAATAGTCTTCACATTTTTTAAGTTAATGAGGGAAAATCCATCAATATTCGATTCCACCTAAGGAAAAAAGTGATACAGTATTGTAACTAGCAAAAGATGACTTGTAAGCCTTTCAGCCAATTTCCACAAAGACTAGAGGAAAAAAAAGATTATGATGAATCGGAACTGATGAACAATTGAATTACAAGATGAGTACTAGTCACTTCTAACAAGTTGTTACTCATATTTTGTAGTGTTCCACAAGACTTTTTAGAGGACGGAGAAAACTTAACAAAATAATACTCTCTATGTCCTAATTTTCTCTATATGTTGAGTTCATTTCGAGGTCATTAACTATCGCTGCAGTGTGTTAGGCAAGATGATGTGAAGTTGGTCCCATTATGTGGAAAAAATTTCTGCAGAACTTCTAAGAAATTTCCAAATGAGAGAAACTATTTCTTGACTAAGTCAAGTGAGGAAAAAAATGAACAATAATACCGTGTGGAATTATTTTTTTTCTTTTATTTGCTTTTTATTCAAAATTTTGTTTGATATGTGTCTTAATTTTCTGCTTAATTAACATGTTTTGAATAACTTGGTGAAGATCATTTTATGAGAAATTTCCAAGACTTCATATTTAGTTAATGAGGGAAACTCCATCTATATGATACAGTTCAAACATGAAGAGATGGAGAATAACCAAAGTAGTAGAGAGGCTGATTTCGTAGACCACTACAAGAAAAATGCGAATTATATTGGGATTTTTCTGGGGATTATTAATGAAAATTCGCAGGAAAATATGTTTCCTACGGATTTTCCTATCAAAAAGAATCCGAAGGTAAAACCTTCGTAGGTAATTATTTCCTGTGAATTTCAAAATCCCCAAGTAATTTACCTAGGGATTTAAATTTCGCATGTAAATAACTTGCGAATTTTCTTGCAAAAAACACCAAAAATATCCCAATTTTTTTTCCAATTTATTCGCAAGTAAATCTGCGTAAAGATATTCTAATAAATCTTTAAAAGTTTCTTGTAAATAATATTAATTATTATTTCCCAGTTACACCTAACACCACTCAACCCACTGCCCACCCATTTATCTTGCATACCATTTTTCATACCACTTGAACATAATTTTAATTCCCCCACTCAGAGTGCCCAGTTGAATTTGTTGGTGCCCACCCAATTATTGTTGCTCTTTGAAATTTTATTCTACTTGTGTTTAGTCGTAGCATTATAAATGCTAATCTTTTCATGTCATATCAATAAGGTAAAAAAAAATATCTTAAATGTTGGCTAAAGTTCATTTGATTTAACTCTTAAAAAGTGAAACTATATATTTAAAATAAATCACCACCACCCAACATATCATGAAAATTTTATGCTTACACTTTCTATGAGATAATATCCATAGCTAAGCATATTAAACGTAGACAAAATTTATATTATACATACAAAGTTCTATAAATAAATAATTGAAAATATAAATAAATCTATACGTTAAATTAAAGTGCAAGAAAGTTATAACCAATAATTGATAGTACATCTTATTAGATATTTGTGGTTTTATAATTTTAATTTATCTTTTAATAATAATTATATTTTAACATACTTAATAATATTTGCAAATAAATAACATTTAATAACTTACTATAGAGAAATTATATCATATTTAATGCTTGTAAGAAAAAAGTATATATAAATTTGCTATATTGTTAAAATTTATTTATTTTTCATTTAATATAATTCTATCAACTAGGGGTTGATTAAAATTCACAT
>JAJOOI010017267.1:5000-12182 GCA_029582585.1 Solanum bukasovii | reverse complement strand
CCCCCCCCCCCCCCCCCCCCCCCCCCCCCCCCCCCCCCCCCCCCGCCCCCCCCCCCCCCCCCAATGGATAAAATTTTATCACTATAGAATGACTTTTATGACACAAACCATAGTATTATAAAAGTCTAAATTCTCCTAGAGGTGGCTAATTACAAAGAACAAACTTTTCTTGGTATGATTTTATAAATATAATAAAAAAAATTATTCAACTATAGCCTATATATATAGGGGACAGAGAAATCAAGAGGTGGCTAACATGTATATATAGTCCAAAGGACCACTTTTCGTTGTAACTAAATAGTTGGCTAATTAAGATGGATTACCAAACACTATGTTGGGGGTTGGGGGTGTAATTAAATATCTATTTATTCTTAATTAGAAGTTTTGGAGTCGAATTTTATAAATAAAATTATTTTTAATATGAAGGGTTTTACTCCACAATAAAACTTATTGAGGAGTAAATTCGATTTATTTAATTAATCAAATTTCAAAGCTGATGTTAAGTATCTTGTGGAAATCAAAATAATAATATAGCTAATGTGGAGCAATCGGTCATTTAGTCCTCCAATAAAATAGCACAATTCAAAATACATCAATGAATATACTGTTTCATTCATTTCAATTTATACGATATTATTCATATTTTTAAGAATTAATCTGACTAATCGCTAAAGCTATATTGAATAAGAAGATTAACTCAATACTTTTAAAAATAAAATATAGGAAATTATTCAAAAAGTACAAGAAATTACAATTTATCACATGTCAATATAACAAAGAAAATATATTCTAAAATAATGGCTAAAATTTATATAATTTGAATCTCGACGCAATTCTCTTCCATATATAGTTTTGCCAAAAATTAATTAAATAAAGTTTTGACAGTGTGACTTGATAAGGTTTATTAAAAAAAAAGAATTCCTTCCAAGAGGTCAATTTGATCCAAATATATTGAAAATCCAGAATGGCATTTGTCCTCATTATTGACCAATCTCTGTTTGATTTTGACTATTAATTTTCAAAGTCTAGATTTTAGGTTTGGCACCCAATATTATTATATTGGATTAATCAAGGAGGTAGTATGTAATTACCATTAATATCATTTATTTATTAGGTATGTGTAGGAATTGAGTCATGATTTATCGAAACAATCTCATTACACCTCTATCTCATAAAAAAAATAAAAAATTACTTACACTTCATCTTCTTTTTTTTATGTTATATTTGAAACTATACTAAAGTAAGTTGTTGTTGTGTATATATGTAGGCTAAAACTAATCTAACTATTTACTTTAATTTTTTGAATAACTTTGTCATGATTTATCTGAAATAATCAAGCAACCTTGTTACGACTCTATCCTATAAAAATAAGGGAAAAATTGTTTACACAAACCTTTTCTTGATGTTATATTTGAAACTATACTAAAGTATGTTGTTGTTGTGTATATATGTAGGAATTTACTATATTTGAAACTATACTAAAATTAATCTAACTATTTATTTACTTAAATTCTTTGAATAACTTTTATTAATCAAGACCAGATATCACTTAGCAATAACCAAATTAAGGAGTACAATGAGATAGATAAGATTTTTCATGCTTGATCAAAGGGGTTGAGTTTTGAGAATAGAAAAATTCTTAATAACAAAGAGTCGTTCCCTTAGTATGTACATAAATCTAAATCAATTTAACTATTAAATTCCAGATATCATATGCAGTAGCATATCTAGGTGGGGATCAAACTTGAGTTCACGTGCACTCACATTTCTTCCCTAGTTCATGTATAGTAATGCTAATTGTTTTCAAACTTATAAAATATATGTGTGTCTATACCAAAAGTCAAACTGTCGTATAGTATAAAGATTATTGATAAATCTCTCGAAGTGAATAATATATATTTATAATCAATAGGTTCAACTGATCGTAATATTTGCCGGTCTAGAACAAATCCCACTAGAAGAATTACTTGTTTCCACTTTATTTATTTTGCAACCACCAACCCTTCAATTGAGCATTAAATGAACATTAAAAGAAATCTCTTCAATTTTTTCATTAAAGTTCATTAACTACTTACCTTGACTGTTTCAAATTAACAATCACTTCATCTAAATAGAAGAAGTTATTTTGAAAAATAATTATTACTTTAAAAATCTATGATTAAAAATTGACAATTATTTTTCACAATATCACTACTATAATTTTATTTTTATTAAATAAAAATAACTTAATAAATTATATTTATATATTTTTTTTTTATTGAGCATAAAAAGAATTTAAACAATAATCGGAATGGAATAAGTAATATTAGTATTATAGTAATAAATAAAAAATAGGTCAATCATTCAATTATCATCACTAAGATTAATTTATTATGAGTGTATTATGTGCATATAACACTAGAGATATATCGAGAAAGTTTTATCTAATTATTTATCTTAATTTTGAATTATTTTTACTAAGCAAGATCAAATATCACTTACCAACAATTAAATAGGAGGTGTGATGTCTCGAATTCAAACTACGAAATAGAGAAATTATAATAGGGAGTGGTTTTTAAAAATGAATTAAACTACCACTAATTTCGAAATAATCAAATTATATAACACAACACTCATAAGAGTGACTAAATTAGTTGAACATGGAATCTCTCAAATAGGAAGGTACGAGACCCCCTTTCTTGATTGAACTCATCACACGAGACTTATCTAGTGTGATTAACCTCTCATGTATAATTTGCAGATTGTTATATTGATGCAAGATTTATCTTGTACACTTTTGTAGGATAGCGGCTGCCGAATAACAAAAAAAATGTATAAGCTGATAATAAGTCACATCTAACAATTGACATTCAAGAACGAACTTGAATTCGATCCCTTGAGAAAAGATAATATTTATTGAAAACGTCGTTTTCAGAAATGGGTGCTACAAACGCGCTAATTTAAATTTAATTAAATTTTAATATAAATATCTAATATCGAATGAGATACCACGACAACAAAACAACTTGAATTTCCCATCAAATTGTACTAAAAGTACTTTTTTCCACTTTCATTTATTTTTGTAACTACCAACTCCCCCAATTGCACATTATTAAATGAACACTAAAATAAATAAATAAAAATTTGTTTTCATTAAAGTTCATCAACTACTACTACTTACTATAAATAAATAAATAAAAGTCAAATATAATAAGGGTAAATCAGTCATTTTCATCATTATGGACATGGAAAATTTTAGATAAAAAGACAAAATGCAACATCAGCATACTCGATAACGTGTTGGCCCCTTTCATCAACCAAGACCGCAGAAGTAGTTGACAACCTATCAATATCTGTTCGCGCGATCTCGTTCATATTATCATCAGAAGATAAATTAGAAATAACTTTTTTATTTCTATAAAGATAAAAATGATTGTATTTGCGTAATCTCGTTCACATTATCATTAGAGGGTAAATCGGAAATGACTTTTCTATTTTCGTAAAGATAAAATTGATTGCGTTCGCATGAGCTCGTTCACATTATCATCAAAGGGTAAATCGGAAATGACTTTTCTATTTCTGTAAAGATAAAAGTAATTGCATTCGCGTGAGCTCGTTCACATTATCATCAGAGGGTAAATCGGAAATAACCTTTCTATTTCCGTAAAGGTAAAAGTGATTGCATTTGCATGAGCTCGTTTACATTATCATCAAAGGGTAAATTGGAAATAACTTTCTATTTCCGTAAAGGTAAAAGTGATTGCGTTCTCATGAGCTCGTTTACATTATCATCAAAGGGTAAATCGAAATGACTTTTCTATTTCCGTAAAGATAAAGTAACTGCGTTCGCGTGAGCTCGTTCACATTATCATCAGAGGGTAAATTGGAAATGACTTTTCTATTTCCGTAAAGATAAAAGTGAGATTTTGTAATCTTATGTTTTTCGAATCTCATTTATGAAGTTATATTAAACTTGTTATTGTTATTAATATCTAATAGTAGCTACTAATGTAACAAATCGGATTAATGTTCATGTAATTGAAAAAATAAGAATAAAAAGTAGTATACTAATAAAGTTGTAAATTTCATCGAGCGAAGCTTTAAAATTATATACTTAAGTTTTATTTGTGAAATTTAAAACTATTTAATAGTAGCGTCGAAAGGTGGTTAGTCTACACTATTTATGCTATTTACATTTGGTAGGGATTAGTTGCACCTTATGTTATATTATTTTTATAGCCCCATTAGTCCAACAAGCTAAATTTCACCTTTAAAAATTACAGGATATTAGAAATTATCGATGAACCCGGTTAATCTAAATTTTATATATTAGATGAATCTAGTATATTGAAAAGTTTGATATGCTAAGCTTTCGCTATGTGTAGAATTTGAAAATGATGAATTTTATTGGACACAATTTTACCCTACGTACATTTCTGCAAGAGTGCAAAATGTTGTTTCTATAATTCGAGCATGACAAACTCTTGATCACATGACAATAACTTTATCAGTCACATCAAGTTTTCCTTTAATTTCTCATTAAATGAGACCACTAAAAGGGATAAAACACTTTGAGTCAAAAGATTCTCCATCTCAATAGCTAAAACTCAAACCTTCTGATTAAAAACGAAGAAATCTCAACTATACCAATGAGATCGATCTATAGTAGTTGACTTTTAGAAGTTGTAACTCGACTAAAAGTAAAATCTAAGACTACAAAAACCCTATTTTCTCAATGTGTTTTTTCATGGAAAGAAGCTACATAGAAACATTACTTTCCACCAAAAAGTAAAAAATATAAAATTAAAATTTGTTAGAAAGCTTACTTTCTTTGACCACTTAAAATTCCAATCTTTATATTCTGATTTTTTTGTAGTACAAAGGAGGACAAAAAACTTTCCTTTTTTTTTTCTTTTTCAAAACAAAAGAGTAAAGTTTTTCAAATTTTCCAAATGTTTGAATTGATCAAAATATTAGTTCGTGGGGTTCAAACTTGAACATTACGAAAGTTATAAAAATCAACCCACAAATTCCAAATTTTCTTTTTCTTTCAAATTTTTTCCATTCACATTCAAGATTTTTAAATTTTTTTTTCTTCATTTGCTTTGTATTCCATCCGTCTTAATTTATGTGACACTATTTTATTTTACACAAAGTTTAAGAGAAAAGAAAAAACTTAAAAAAACTGTGGCCTAACAAATCTTAGATATTTGAAAGATTACAAATCGTTTCATTAAGAATAAATTAAAAGAAGAATTTTAAAATTAAAATTAAAATTAAATTATTTATAATTATAAAAATGTGACATTTTTTATGAATGAACTAACACAGAAATTGGGACATAGAAAATATCTTCTGGTCATATTTTTCTTGTGACAATTTATTTTTTAAAAAACTTCTTTTGAGTCAAGGATCTATTGAAAACAACACCATATAAAGATACAAGTAAAATTTGTGTACACCCTTTTCTCTCCGGATTCCATTGCGTATAACGTTGATGTTGTTTCATTAAAATGAAAAATGTATTATATAAATTGGGATAAAGGGAATATCTAATTATCTTACACGCGGTCATATTTTTCTTGCAACCTATTTCAATTTTTTTTCTTTTGTATCGAGGATCTATTAAAAACAATCACAAATATAACAATAAGATCCGTATATATTTTATTTTTATTGCACTTTATTTATTAGATTATACTGAATATGTTATTATCGACACGTTTCGTAATTCAAGTAAATTCTCAGTTAACTTAGTTAGCTGTCTGCAATTCACTGTACAATTTTTCATTCCACGTGCTATTCCATATGTAGACGAACTATTTGACTCAATTTTTTTTTTAAATATTCATTTTCTACAAATCCACGCTTTTAATTTTTTTTTCATTTTTCATATATAAAGTACATCAAATGAGATAGTTAGTCATATTCATAGACATCTTTGTAGTTCATTTGAATAAAAAAAAAAGTTGGGATTTTTTTTTTCATCTTTACAATATTTTGAGATATTTCAGGTAATTTACTTTTTTCCAATCTTTTTTTGTTAATTTAGGACATGGGGTTTTGTTTTTTGTTTTCGAGTTTTAAGGTTCTTAATACTAAACACATTCTTGGTATAATTCACACGTATGTTTCGCATTGAAAATATTGAGTTTTGGTATGTTTGGATGGGATTTAGTTTAATCTTTTGTAAGTTTTTGACCAAAAGTTTGATAATTTAGCTCAAGAGAATTTTAATGTTTTTTCAAACGTATATCTATGTTTCGTATCGAAAATACTGGTTATGCATCCGCCTCTGTTTCGATAAGCTTCTGAGGTGGATGTAACTTCGATATGAAAGTATAAATATATATGTAAGAAATTACTAAAATTTCAAAAAAAAAAGATGGGTTTTAACATATAGTTTTGTAGTATGAGTTTAGTGATAAGAATATTAAAGATTTGAACATTTAAGTTTAAATCCTGAATCCGCCTCTGATAAGTTTTTGTTCAATTTTGCATAGAGGCCCAAAAGTTTGATAATTTAGCTCAAGAACTTGAAATATTTGAAGTTTTTTTTTAAATTCTAAGTAGTGTTAGGAAGAGAAAATATGTAGATGATGAATTGATGATTTTGTTATATTTGTGAGTAATATTTTTCTTTTTAGTTCATTCTTTGATCTTGAATCGAGGGTCATTTGAAAACAGTCTCTCTATCTTTATGAGGTAGGGGTAAGGTCTGCATACATTCTATCCTCTCGAGATGTGTATGTTGTTGTTGTAGTTCTTTCTTTGATCTTGAACCGAAGTTTTTTTGGAAACAATCTCTCTATCTCCACGAGGTAGTGGTAAGGTCTGCATACACTCTATCCTCTCGAGATGTGTATGTTGTTGTTGTTGTAGTTCTTTCTTTGTTCTTGAATCGAGTTTCTTTTGGAAACAGTCTCTCTATCTTCATGAGGTAGGGGTAAGATCTGCGTACACTCTACCACTTCGAGATGTGTTTGTTGTTGTTGTTGTTGTTTGTTTGGCTTAATGGAATTATCCAACAAATTTGCAGGTTAAAAGGCTTTTTAGTATCTTGCTAAAAAGAACTTGGGAGATGACTGTTCGATCGAATAGTTTTAAAGGAACACATTTGGAAACTATAGTACAATCGAATAATGGAATCGATGAGATGACAAGGAAGAATTCGATAAATTTAAGGAACTGTGATCCAAAGAA
>JAJOOI010017266.1:0-14501 GCA_029582585.1 Solanum bukasovii | reverse complement strand
TTTTTTTTTTTTAGTTTTAAAAGTTTTTAGTGAGTAAATGCATGGATGGAAGAGAAGGGATGGTGCTATCTGGGGGTGCTGCATATTATCTCAACAGAGGGATTAGTGGGTCTGGTTCTGGTGTTGGTGGTGGGTCTGGGACACCTACAAGGGTAACTACCCCACCTACTTATAAGTCCCTCTCAAACCCCAACATTTCAGTTCAGTCCAATGTAGGGGGAGGAGGTACTTTGAGTTCCACATACCAAGTTGTTGAGAACCCATCACCTCATTTTTCTCATGGTATTAATATGACTGTGGCATCTAGTGTTTCACCTGGTAGTGATCCAGTGAAAAAGAAGAGAGGGAGGCCAAGGAAATATGGTCCTGATGGGTCCAAAATGTCATTAGGACTGTCACCTTTGTCCTCTACTCCTTCAACTGGTTCAATTACTCCCGGGCCTAAGCGGGCCAAGGGCCGACCTCCTGGAAGTGGATGGAAGCAAAAATTAGCTCCACTTGGTATGTTTCTCAGTTGAACTTAGTGGATTATGATTTTTTTTTTTTAAATGTGGTGTAAATCATATGAAGTGAGCTTGAATGAAGAAGTGGGGATTCACATAGATGACTCCCACTTGTTTGGTACTAATGCTTAGTTGTTGGTGGTGTAAACTTGTGAGTTATGTTGCTCGGACTCTTAAAAAATGCTGACAGGTGCATGTCTGATCCTTTAAAAAAGTGCATTTTTGGAGGATCCAACACGGGTGTGACAGCATTTGTAGAGAGTCTGAGCAACATAGCTGATGAGATGTTCTGTCTCATGTTATCTAGGTGATAATTTTCTGGGTTTGTTGTGCATTATTATGTGAAAGATTGTCTTGGTTACATTCTCACTACCTCCTCAGTATTTCTGAGTAGTTAGGATTTTGGACTCTATGATATACTTATTTGTCTATACTACATCATAAGATATATAACTTTTGCTTGTGAAACCGATGATATACTTTCATACTCTATATTTGTGTTCTTCATTATTACCTAGGTAGGATTAAGGTCTTTGCGCACCTATCCTCCGAGACCTCACTTTGTGGGATTACACTGGCTATGTTGTTGTTGTTGGTGCCTCTTCTAGTGAGAATCAAGGCTTGCAGCCCAGGGGCGAACCTGCGTTGTAGGTTCCGGGTGCTCGAGCACCCATTAATCTCGACACGTAACTTGTAAAGCTAGACAGAATATTTTAAAATTAATATATGGAACGATCGATTACCCAAACAATAAAGCGTGATTGGCACATTGGTTCTGAAGTTTAATTTTCGGCGCCCAAAATGTGAGAAACGAGGATTCGAATCTCGGTTGAATTTTTTTCCTTAAGGGAAGGCTTGTTACTACTACTTACTTCATATAGTACTTAACATTTTCTCTTGTGTTTTCTTTCTTATCAATCTTGGCCCTTTTTTTTCGGTAACATTTCAATCTTAACCTTTTGTTTTAGTTTATTTTTTCCATTTTGTAAGTCTCCTATATCTCATTTATTATAACTAAAGCTTAATAAATAATTATGCATTTATATTAAAGAGTGAGCACCCATGATATTAAAATCCTGGATCCGCCACTGTTGCAGCCTGAATGTTGTTTACAATTAAAAAGGGAATATAATCTTATAAGGAATGCAAACTCAGTTTTACGCCTATGGTAACATTTAACATCCTGGCAAAACACATTTCTTTTGTTGTATTTCTTGGGATGGTGACACTTGAGTGATGCTTTCTGCCACTTATAAGGTCTTAATGCTATTTGACTTCCACCATCGATCCCCTTCCTTTGTAAAGGTTAATTTTACTTTTTATTATGATTATCTTTTCTGTTGGGGATGCTGGGTGGCAATGGTTCTCACTAAGTATTGATAATTTTTCGACTTGGATGGTTAAGTTTTCCAATTGTAGTAATTCTGAAGATGGACCAATAATTGAGTTTTAGTTCTGAAGATTGAATTGCTCACTGCAGGTGAATGGATGAATACTTCAGCAGGATTGGCTTTTACCCCTCATGTTATACACATCAGTGTAGGAGAGGTAATGTCCTCCCTCGTGTTGCTTCTATTTTGTTCGGACTCTCCAAAAATGCTGCTACACCCATGTCAGATTCTTAAAAAAAAAATGCACTTCTTTTGAAGGATCCGATTATCACAGTTTTGTTTGTATAATCTGTTCTTGCACATGCTGCAGAGATGGTTTTTGAATCCATATGGTAAAGTAGTGTTATCTGTTTTACTTTGTTGATTTGTACATCTGAAATCGTGCTATCATATATTACCAAATCAGGCACGTGGGTGAATGAGAATTTATGTGAGATATTACCATGTGATCAGCTTCTATATGTATTACTATCTGATGCTTGATTTGATTTGTGTCTTGCTGTCATATATTCTTGCTATCATGGTTCAAATTCTTTTCTTTTCTGTCGAGCCGAGGGTCTATTGGAATAGCCTCTCTACCCCACAACAGTAGGGGTAAGGTCCGCATACATCCTGGACCTCACTTGTGGGATTACACTCGGTATGTTGCTGTTGTTTATTACCATGTGATCAGCATCACATGAAAAATTGAAGTGCTTTGTATGATTTCTTATAAGCTCATGGCTCCTCCATTCTCACTTGATATTGTTCGAACAACTCTTCCTTAAAAGTTTCTCAAAGGGGAGAGTTCTTAAGCAGAAATGGGATAATATGATAGCAGTTGATAAATTGTAAGTTAAAAAGCATACCCGCACCATCAACATTTTATATTAGCCAAAGCTTCTTCAGCTTTGTTATACTGATTTTGAAAAACATGCTTCCTACAACCTATTTTATTTTGTATTATGCTTAATGCACTTACTGATGTTGCGTGTTCCCTATATGCCATATGCATGACATAGTACCTTAATGTCTGTAGGATGTTGCGGCAAAATTACTGGCGTTTGCAGAACAGAGGCCTAGGGCTTTATGTGTCTTATCAGCTAGCGGATCACTTTCTGCAGTAACATTACGGCCTCCTACAAGTTCTGGTTCGACTGTCACCTATGAGGTTAGAGTTCTTTGGCAAACACAACTTTGTTCATCTAAAATGTCTAGGTTTTCCTGCGACTCATTTTATCGTCTGCACAGCAGTAATAATTCTTCGAGCTTGTTAAGCATAAGCAGTGCAATATGATTTCATCATTCAGTTGCTACTTGATCTTTACTGTTTGATTTGATGCCCAATCGTTTAATGAACATGCTCTTTTATTTTGTAGAGTATGTTATTGGATTTTATAGAGGTGAATTTGAAATATTTTGGTTGTTTAGAGTCCACCATGTACATTCTATATAGTTTTGATGTCAAGTGAATTTTTGCATAGTTATGTAACACTGGAATTCTTACCCTAAGATATTGATCATAATGTATGATAAGATTTGGCCCTAAATTAGAGTTTCTTGAACTCTCTCCTTTCCTGAGCATTATTGGTGGATGAATAGTGTTAGGAATGGAAGCAAGAACAAATGCTGTTCTGCACCGGAGAAGAGTCTTGAAGGCTGATATAGGTGTTATATCAACCCGATCTCCAGGTTAGAGGATTTCAAAGTTGAAATCTTGACATCTATTTAAAAAGTTTCTCCTCCTTGGTACTCCTTCACAACCCTACTATAAGCAACAACATCATCACCAAGGATAGCATAGGTCTGATCCTGCTGCAGGGATAAACGAGGGAAGAGCAAAATGGCCAAGAAGAATAGAACAACCTTTGTTTGCCCCTCATAGTTTGTTTTGCGTAATACGCCAGAATTGCATTGTAGTAAGGTGCTATTCTGATTTGTTTTTCTTTTTTTTTTGATGTCTTCAAACATCTTGTATAGATTTAAGTGCCTGCGATTGTTAACGTCCCATTAGTTATCGTGAATCTCAACCCAAAATTCTGGGTTGATAATATTTTACTAATTTCCTCAACACATACTATAGTAAGAGCATGACTTTAAAGTTCATGTCAAAGCTGTATCCAACTAATATTATGTTTTAGCCAAACAGAAACATGACAGACCTCCTAAGGTCATGCTTTCTACACAATTGCTTCTTCGGATCACATATGTTATAATGCTTCCATTAACTTGCAAAGTCATTAGACTTCAAGTGTTCAGTTTTCAATTTTTCACTATTTACTACCTTAATTTTGTGATTTGGCAGTATACTTGTTTGGTTGTTCAGATAAAATCAGCTGATGTGTTATGTTCTTGTTCAAATGATTAAAAACCTATGGGCAAGGTGTATTTCTCTTGATAAATCACCCCTAGTTCTTTAATGTTTCAAATTAAATTTACTTTTAAAATTTTGACAACCGAGAAATCCTTGGTTGGTGCACTGTACAAAATTTGGTGGATATTGGAGATGCTCTTCTACCCTTCTCCACTTAAATACTTGATTTTTGCTCGTGGCAGAATTCTAACTCGTAATTTAGAACAAAAGATGTTTTGATGGAATTTCAACTTCTAGAAATCTTTTGCGAGGCAGATGTCTAGTTAGCCTTTTTAGTTGGTCCAAACTGACCCCTGTAAATAATTTAGAACTCTTTTTGGATTTTGTTAGCTCTATAGCTTAGAAAGAGGCTACAAATCCTTTTTTTGTGAGCTTAGCTGATCTATCCTTGTAAAGCTTGCATCTTCTTGATGCCTTGAAATGAATCTACTTACTTCATCAAAAAAAAAAAGAATTCTAACTCGTAAAGCACGTTTCACTTGCACATTATACGTTGTGCAAAGCCTATTAACCATGTGGAATTGGACTTTGAATGCCTAATAGTCGGTTCATCCTATAATTCTTAAGGTTGATGTTGACCATGTAGTCAAACTCAACAAGAATATTGTGCTGATCATATTAAACAAAACTAACAAGAATTGAAGAAGTAATTTTTAAAGATCAATTTTGTAGTCCCCCAATTTTTCCTTTATTTCCATGCTAGAACTGTTATCTACACGTACATGCATACATGCTTTCCTTTATATATTCGGAAGTGATTCTTGTCTTCTTAACATGGATCATGTAGGTGAATGTTGATGTCAGCTGAAAAATGTATCTAGCTACTAGTTTTTTCTCAACTCTAAAATTGTTCTTCTTACCTTTTGCCAGTGCACAGGCTGTTTATCATTTCGTTGCGAGTCTTCTGCCCCTATAGAGTGAAACTTGTGCTTTGACTAAACTGAGATTCAAATGTTTCATCATGTTGTGCAGGGTCGTTTTGAGATACTTTGCTTGTCTGGATCGTACTTGGTCTCTGAAAGTGGTGGTCCACGTGATCGCACGGGTGGTATAAGTATATCAGTTAGTAGCCCTGATGGGCATGTACTCGGGGGTGCTGTTGGTGGTAGGCTCATTGCAACCAGCCCTGTACAGGTAGTGAAGTTGCTGTTGTTATAATGAACTTGCTCCTGTCATAATTAGATTCTACGAGTTTCTTACCTTCTACCTTTGACGTGGAGATCAGAATTACTCCCTCCATTTCAATTTGTTTGTTTTACTTTCCTTTTTAGTCCCTTTAAAAAAGAATGTCTCTTTCCTTTTTTGACAACTCCTCAATTCTAACTTCCCACATGGCATGTGTAAGACCACAAGATTAAAGGGCATTTTGGTATGTTTGCATATCTTTAGTTAATGGCCACAAGAGTCGTTACTTGAACTCCTTGACAAGTAAAAACCAAGCAAATAAATTAAAACGGAGGGAGTATCTACGTGACGAGCAAATAATTTAATTTTGTTTGCAGGTGGTTGTGTGCAGCTTTGTATATGGTCCCAAGGTAAAGAGCAAACCAGAGACTAGTACCAAAGGCAGCGATGAAGAATCTGCTGAAAAGTCGTCTATACCGGTTAATGCTATGAGTCAAGATCCAACTTCAAATTCAGCTACTGGCATTTGGCCTCCGATTTCAAGGCCTGAACTAAGAAATTCCCAGCCCGAGATTGACCTGACACGTGGATGATTATTATGATTTGCTTCAATGGACACATGAAGACAGAGTTTGTATATATGTGCTGTTGTTGTAAATGAAACGCGGCAGGAGAGATCAGCTCGAGCCATTTAATTAGCTCTGCCCATCTAGTAGAATGATGGTTTGTGCTAACACACAATGTAACAAAAGTATCCTCTTTTTAGGTTCTTTAAAGTAGCAAAATGGTGTAGAAGATGGTGTTGGTGGAAGTTAGATTGTAATATTTCTATTTTTAGAAGGTTAAGTGTGATGATGGACCATATGTTATTTTAGAAAAATTGATGAATGAACTTTTTGCCTCATTTTTTGTCACTACATCTGTCTGGTGCACTAATTGGCAAAGCAAGAAAAACTTTGAAGTTTTGAGATTTTCTTTGATATAAATCTCTCTTTTCTGTTTGCTCAATTTTTGCCATAAGATTCTTGCAAGGAAAGATGTTACATTTACTAGCATTTTACTCGTCCATGTTGTTCGAATTTTTCGTTGTGCGTTGATTCTTCTGAAGTAGTGTTTTTTTGATAGATTTGGTACGAGGGGTAATATTCTTGAGTCTGAGCAACACAGGACTAATCCACACTTACATACAGCAAAATTAAGACCATATAAGTTGGACAAGAGTGAAATATGCTGCTCATACCTTTTAAAATTGTAGTAGTTATATCCGTGTTGGATCTTAGCATGTGGAGGATCCGATACATACTCGATGATATTTTTGAATAGTCTTAAAAGCAAGTATCTTTTGTTTCTAGCTTATTATGTTTTCACTCACATAGATTATAGATAATTATCGACCTTTTGAAATAACTTCCTTTCATATAAGTCTATATCGTCCGATTCAAAGATTCAACATTTAGTGACAGATTATCAAAAAACTATGTTAGCTACATAAATGCTATTTAACGACATATTAACATCAGTTTCATAGCATTTTTTTTTTTTTTTTGTAATGATAACCAGCTTGAGATTCATGTATCCCCAATCTTAGAAAAACAAAAATGCACATTTAATATAATGATACATATATAAATCATAATAAGGAAAAAGGTTGTAGGAATGGGTTTTATTATACATATAGATGTAGCAGGCCATCCAATGCCCGAGTTCAACAAAAACAACTACGCCTCAATTCCCAACAAATTGAGATTGGCGATATGAATCCTCACTAGGACCTCAACAATTTACAACATACTATCTGTCCTAGCAGGCAGTCGGCGGAAGAAGTTGGCAGGCACAGAAGGCAGCCTATGGCGAAATCTTGGATGTCTCATCATGAAAATGCCTATCAGGGCAGCAATTACCTGAAATGGTGTTACATACATGGCCAGAGCAGCAACAAGGCAAAATGTGACAAAAAGGGCTGTGGCACGGGGATCACGCCAGCTCAGCAGTGACTGGAGGCGCTCGCCTTGTGTTGCAACGTCACCAACAACTGTTTGAATCCGTCCAGCCACGCTCCTTAGACGATCATACCTCATTCTCACCAATTCAGGGCTACGACTAGTTGGGAACGTGTCAAACTCTTCATCAAGCTCGTCGGGGTGCACTGACTCAGCTTGTGATAACTTTGTGTTCATGTGAGGAGGGTACCTAGGCCGGTAACGGTAATTCCACACTCCTATTAGAAACATGTAAAGGAAAACAGTTGGTAAAATAAGCTCAGGAAATGACACGAGCATAAGGAAGAGAACGTGCACAAGGACTGTTGTGATCGGGTTCTTCCACATGCAGATATCTCCGAACCATTTGCCTGCTGCGAATAATCCCGTGAAAATTGACATCAGGCGGAAAAAATTTGCCTTGCTACGTCTCATGCTCCATAGGTGTGAGTCTACATCAGACATGTACTCAACCACCTCCTTTCTCAACGGGGGTTCTGCTCGTCCCAGCCGCATTGCCACTATGTTGACCGCTTGGTGTCTTAGCATGTCAAGTTGCATCACAGTGAAAGGCCTTACATAATGCATTTTTGGCAAAAGAGGACACGAGTATTTGTACAGCATGTTAGCAAATGATGTGCACGTAAAACGTATAGCCAAATGCAGCTCTCCCATCTTCTTAACACCAGTAGGATGAAGGACCAGCAACGGATATGAATGTGTGTAAACTCTGCCTGTTTCAAGTGTTGAGATACGAATTCTTACCTTTCCGACCTTTAGGTCTTTGGTACCATTTGAACCTTTTTCTCCGAGTTGGGTGTTGTCGAACACACCAACTGTGAGAACTGTAGCTGGATCAAAAACCTCCCAAGTGTACTGCTCATTGTACTTTGGGCAGAGGTTATCAATAACTGTTCGAGTTCGAATCCATTTATGACCATACTTTGCTACACAATATGTATCTGATGTTCCCTTTCCATCTCGTGTTTTCATAGGATGAAGTCCCACAGCATTTAAGACTCCGAGTTCAAGAACCCCAATTGGTGGCCTCCACAGTTGCTTTGCAGTTGGACGGAGATCACTACTGTAATGAGTGGATTCGTCAAGGACATGATAGCCTCCATCAAGACAGACTCGAAGATGAAGTCTGCTCGAGAATTTCTCCTTCTTAAGTTGATCAATATCCACAACCACAGGCTTTTCCAGATTAAACCAACGAGAATGGATCATTCTATCGTCAGCACGCTTCTCTACCATGCTTAAAGGGATGATGACCCTCCCAATGATCTCATCTTTCCCTGGAGCCACACGATCCTCTACTGTG
Source organism: Solanum bukasovii (assembly GCA_029582585.1). Taxonomy (NCBI): domain Eukaryota; kingdom Viridiplantae; phylum Streptophyta; class Magnoliopsida; order Solanales; family Solanaceae; genus Solanum; species Solanum bukasovii. Next base: position 5,826 of record JAJOOI010017266.1, on the reverse strand, counting down.
AGGACAAGGTTGTCTTCAAATGGCTCTGCAGCAACAAACAAGAGATCTTCATTCCAAAGAGGATTGAACGTTCGAGCCTGAACTGGCTTAGTTTTCAAAACTTGGTTTCCTATTTGTGCTTTCACATAAGTGTCGGGGAAACGAGTTTTGTCCGTTGGCACCAAGTCTTGTGCCTCGACAACATTAACACGGACATACCATAACCGGGGTGCATGATAGACTTTTGAACGTATAAGAGTGGATGCAACTGTGTCAACGGATAGAGCTGCATCAGAATGCCATGCATCAGGATACGCTTCGTCTGCTTGGGTACCGATCCAGACAGCAAGCATGAGCTCCCCCTTTATCTTCTCTCCTTTCTTATCTGCAAGCCTGTACCACTCTGGAGCTAGAGGACTATCTGGTGGCACACGCATGGGGACTTCATTGAGGTCAAATCTGCACAGGCCTACGAAATCATCTTTGACAAGATCCTTGTCTTTGACAACAACTTCAAGCACGGATGCCTGCATCCTCTCCCGAGAAAAGGCGAATACTACATTCCACATAGGATTTTGATTTTTCTCAATGTGCTTTGTAATTCCTTTGTAATTCCCAATTCTGACTTCAACGTAAGGATCCACACTCCCTGTAATATCCATTGCAGGAAGCTCACGAGCCTTAACAACTCTAACAAAAAGGAAGTGCATTTTCTCAACAAGATCATAAGTACAACCAGACATCCTGTCTGTACGAATAACACGACCACCCACAACTCGACCCCCACCAAGGAATGGGCTTGTTTCCTTAAGTGCATAATCAACGGGTTGTGCCATTGTGGCAGAATGCATCCGAACGAGCTGTGGTGGAGGCTGTGGTTCTGGAACCTTCATTTCCTCAGGTATGTATCTTGCTCCTTGATGAGGCACAGGAATAGCAGGAGCTTGTTGTTGCTGCTGCTGTGGGTGATTTGGATTGGGAAGATGATGGAAGGTGTGTCTCACTTCAGATCTAGGAATTTTCGGAGCTGAAGTTTGAGCTGAATGGCTGTGAACCTGAGTATCATTGGCTGCGGAAATAGGTGTAGAGGACTTTATGGACGGATCGTCAATAACATACACTTTAAGACCAAGCTCTCCCCTCACACGTGAGAAGATACTGCGCTTCTCAAGAGGATAATGCAAGACAACAGCATCCGAATAAGGTACAAAGGAAGTCCCATTGATAGTAATCTTTCCAAGAAAGGACCTGGACTGAGAAGCTCGAATATTGTTATAGACATAGGCGTCAAGAGTTAGCATATGGAGGTTGGAAGGGTCAGAGATGTTGAAGTAGAATGTTTCATTCCACACAGGACTCAGATCTTTTTCCTTGATGGTAGTGCGGAACCTCTGACCATCAAAGTAAAGTTCCACAAAAGAACTCGAAGAACCTTGACCATCTTTCGGCAAAAGGTTATGTGCACCAACAACTTCAACACCTAGCTTCAGATTGTTTAAGATCATCTTCGGAGATTATCGTTAAGAATGTGTCGAATCAACAGAAACTAAAGACGGGCAGCAGTACCTGAGAGATATGGAGCAAAAAAAATAAAAATTACTCTGTATCTCCGGAGGGTGAGGCAGATAAAAAATTTAAATTGGAAGAGAACCATTCGGCGAAAAATGCACCACATTAAAATGAAACCAGACAGGGTAATCATTCAGTGTTCAAATCTAAAGACAACATCTTAGGCATCTAATCTTAATGCACATCTTAATATTAAGATGTTTATTCATATTCAGACGTCTTAAGCTTAATGGAAACAAAGGAGGCCTACAATATCCAATTCATACAATCAAAAAAGAAAAAATTAGCTTATTTGACTCATTAAGCAACAAATGAGATTGAACTACAAACTGATCTTACTTAATCAGCCAATAACAACCATAAACAAGTTTCCAAGTGAAGTAACTTATGATGTAATAGGGGAGCGAATGGATTCTGAAAATCAGAAAACAATGTACTTTTCGTATTTCTTATCAAGGTAATTGTTAAGTACTATCGATGTCAGGAGGAATTTAACTATGAATTTTCATAGGTATAATCAGAAAAAAATATGTTCTTCAATTTCAAGAAAAATCTAAACAATCTGGTACAGATTACAAGAACCTTATCAGTCAACGATATCACAAGTTGATCAACTTTACGAGATAAGTTCACACAAGACGGAAAAACCAATGAAATTATGCTAGAAATTGATCCTCGAATAGAGATGGATTTTGAATGCAAAAGAAGCACCACTAAACAAGAATAACCTATAGCATCATTAGACGCAATAAACAAGCACCATTGAACCATAACACAAAAAAGAGACGAGAACAACAACAGCTACTCCTCAGTCCCATACAAGTTGAGATCGGCTATATGAATCCTTACTATTCCATTTAAGCTCAACTCATGTCACCGTCATAAACTAAATAAGACCATAAAAAAGAGAGAAAATTCAAAAAGAAGCTTCAAATATAACCTAGTCCAGGAAAACAACCATATTTTCACCATCCGCATTTCCATCCTGTAATAAAATCACAAAAATGGTAAAAACATAATGTTGAAACTTACCAAAAGCAGAAGAATTTGCACTTCTCTAACTCAAAGACAGATCTGCAAAATGCAAAGGTTAGTTAGTACTTAACAGTCTTCGAATAACTTCAAGCAATCTGATCATTGTGGAAATCATTAACAAATCTAAGTCAAAGATACTTCCAACGAGTAATCCGATTTAAAAATAAAGAAGAATTAACCTTAACAGTCGCTCATACAACCGCTTAAACTAAAAATAGCCGACTAATGTATAATATGTGTACAACAATATTTAATTTATGTTTACCGGCTAAAAAGAATAAACAGTAAATCTAACCAACTATTTGTGCAAAACTCTCTAAAATAAAAGACGTTTGAATTCCCAACATGGTGAAAATAATCATGCAGACTCTATCTGAAAAGAACATTTTCAAACCTACATGCTACCACAGGAAAATCAACAATAACAACAACATATCCAATGTGATCCATAACAGGTGGTTTGGGGAGGTTAGAGTAGAGTGTATGCAGACCTTACCCCTACCTTACGGAGAAAAAAAGACTTTTTTTCCGAAAGACGCTCAGCCACAGAAAAACAAACTCAAAGTATCAATAAGGCCTACCAAAAAAAAAAAAAAGTATGGTCCCTTTACTCAAAAACTCACTTAACAAAACCAGCAACTAGACAAGATCTAATCACTCATCAAACAATCCACAGAATCATTCTATTTGCATACTCTCACCTTCTTTTTTAATGACACTTTTCATCTAAAAAACTAAAGATATATGATAATTAATTATTAAACTGAAAAGATGTAGTGTGAAACTAAATTGAGATTAATAAAATAAAAAAGGTCAACTATCTTTGAATACCAAGTGTGGAGATCTACAAGCATTATAATATAAAACTAAAGAAAAAAAATTAGAAAAATTCATAAAGCATGCTTGAAGTTAAAGTTCCTTAAAAATAGCTAAAGACACATGGACTTGTCATATTCAACTAAAAATCTAACCATAAGCCACTAAAATACATAAAGTTCATTGATCTTGACAAAAAAGTGGAAAAGTGGTAATTATCCATATATGTAACTAAATTACAAAAAGAAAGGCCATAACACTTTGATGCAAACAAAAAGACTCCAACTTTAGGATCAATTCAAAGGGATGAAACAAAATCCTACAATAATTACATTTCAAGATTTCAACTTTTGGTCAAAAACAGAAGATCTTTGATATTTTATTAGTCAAAAGTAATACATAAATACAAAATAACCAAAAAAAAAAGAAGTAAACTTGAGGGAAATTAAAGAATTCATGTATTTGGGGGGGGGCGGGGGGGATTAGTGAGCTTTTCTTGAACAAAAATTAGCATAAATTTTTTTTTTTTTTTGGCAACACAAATCATGAAAACAAAAGGCAAATTTTGAATTTTTGAGCTAGTGTTTGACTATAGATTTTTCAAGTAGTTTTTGAAAATTTATCTTCAAAATATGTGTTTGACCATGATATTTGATCATATTCTGAAAATGTGACATTTGAATTCAACTTCACATAAACTGGCTAAAACTAGTCTTTGGGACAAATTTTAAAAAATCAAGTAAAATGTATGTCAGACACAACTCAAACTCAATTTTTCAAGTTTCAACAACCAGGAGCTAAGAAAAGCACCAAACTTGAAGAAGGATGAATAATAAAGTTTTTTTCTTTTTTTGCATCACAAGTCATGAAACTCAAAAAAGCAAATTCTGGGCATCTAATTTAATGAAGAAAAAAAATGATATATGAACTTTTCTTGAAACAAATGAAAAGGGAATTTAACTAAAACAAACATCTAATTTCTTGTTCTTCTTGAAAATCCTTGCATTTTTTTGGAGCAAGGCAAGTGAGCTTTTCTTGAAACAAATATAATTAGCATAATAAACTAAATCTTCATTTGGCATTACAACACATAAAACTCAAAAAAAAATAAAAAATATGGGAAACACTCTAATTTTAGTTTTTCACATGTCTAAACCACAAGATTAAAGCACATAGATACATTCTTGTTAATTTTCTTAAACTTCGTGTCAAGTCAAAAACAGATAAACAAATCGAAACAGATAAAATTCTAATTTCTTGAGCTTGTGCTTCAAAACTCTTGCATTTTGAGGTAAACCAAGTTGAGCTTTCATCTTTGAAACAAATATTAGCATAAAAGAGTAATCTTTTTTATTTTTATTTTGACATCACAAGTTATGAAACACAAAAAGAACCAAATTTTAAAGCATTAAGAAGAAAAAAAGAGAAAAATAAAGCATACCCTTTTCTTTACAAAGCTTAAATCTAGAGATTTCACCACCATTACAGAGTTTCAAAAGAGAAAATCAAGAATGTATTTATGAAACTTTTTTTCTTTTTTTGGCATTGATGTATATAGTACATTATTGTTGTGTGTATATATAGATTTGTGTCCAATACAAGAATTTAATGGAAGGGTAAGGGACTCATGTGATTCAATTATTATTTTTTTAACAAAAAAAAAAAAACTTATTATATCTCAATTTACGTGATACTTTTCATTTTTCGAAACACAATTAAAATTTGACCAAAAATTTATGTATATATATACTTCATTTATTTTTAAATGAAATTGATGTATATAGTACATATTGTTGTGTGTATATATAGATTTGTGTCCAATACAAGAATTTAATGGAAGGGTAAGGGACTCATGTGATTCAATTATTATTTTTTTAACAAATTTTTTTTTTTATTATATCTCAATTTACGTGATACTTTTCATTTTTCGAAACACAATTAAAATTTGACCAAAAATTTATGTATATATATACTTCATTTATTTTTAAATGAAATTGATGTATATAGTACATATTGTTGTGTGTATATATAGATTTGTGTCCAATACAAGAATTTAATGGAAGGGTAAGGGACTCATGTGATTCAATTATTATTTTTTTAACAAATTTTTTTTTTTATTATATCTCAATTTACGTGATACTTTTCATTTTTCGAAACACAATTAAAATTTGACCAAAAATTTATGTATATATATACTTCATTTATTTTTAAATGAAATTGATGTATATAGTACATATTGTTGTGTGTATATATAGATTTGTGTCCAATACAAGAATTTAATGGAAGGGTAAGGGACTCATGTGATTCAATTATTATTTTTTTAACAAATTTTTTTTTTTATTATATCTCAATTTACGTGATACTTTTCATTTTTCGAAACACAATTAAAATTTGACCAAAAATTTATGTATATATATACTTCATTTA
>JAJOOI010017264.1:0-13562 GCA_029582585.1 Solanum bukasovii | reverse complement strand
ATTTTTCTTAACCATGGCAATTGATACCCACAATCAATTACTATCTCCTTAATTTTCGCCCAAATATAAAAACTTTCAACTTGAAAAATTAAAAAACCTAGAAAAAAAATTAACAATATAAAAAGTGAAAGACATGCAAATCTTCTAGAGAAGATATAACATCAACCTTTTACACTTTTGTTTAAAAGGATGAAGAAGAATGATATAAATGTTTACATTATCAATAAATATTCACCAATCAAAGAAAACGTGCATATGAGAAAAGAGGAGAAAAAAAAGTGAACAAAATCCCACTTCCCAATAAAATTGCAACATGCTGTCACCAACTTAAAAAAATAATTAATTTAAATATAAATTACTTCCCATATATTAACGTGGGCAAAAAGGGCCAAAATATGCCAATTTTAATTTTAAAAATCCTTTTTTTGTTATAAAAATAAAAAGGGGCTATATATTGCCAATTAGTTAAAAGAGAGTATATGTTGTGCCATTTTTTCATCATTATTTGCATATTGGTCTGTTTAATTAGTTTTAAGATTCTTACAATTCGATTTTCCCAAAGGGTAGCCATTCCGAATTAATTTTCCAAAAATTAAGTAAGCACTCATTTTCCTTGACTTTAAAACATATTTGCAAAAGATAATTTACTTAAGTAGTATCTTAATATTTCCCTTTCCCCCTTGAGATTACTTTAAACTTTTAAAATTGTTTATTTTTTCAACTTAATTAAGCATGTTTATATTTAGCCAAATAGTTAATTATCGGATAACCGCATGTTAGCGGGCATTTCGGGTGCTTTCAAACCCTTCCTGAAATGTTAATATGAACTTCGAACCCCCCTTATTATTTTCAATCGATTTCTGTTTTAATCTTTTGAAAAAAATAGTTTTCTTGATTTTCCTTTAAAAATTAAGTGGCGACTCTTAAAAACCAATCGTTTTTCTTTTTTTAAAACAAAAACATATATTTATTGTTGAACTGTGTATATTCTCTTACTAAAATTTTTTTCTAGACAACTAAGTTTATTGAGATTCTTTAATCAAACTCGCTGATATAAATGATTTTCACCCAATTATAATTATCATCTAGATTGTGAGTACAATTTTGTGTATTCTCTTTATTCCTCTTTTATAAATTTTCTATGCGATTTGAAGGCAATTAGTAGCATAATATTTCTCAAATATATGAACGTTTGTCAAGGCGAATTGCGTAAGCTCTTGATAACAAGAGTTACTATGTTCATATTCTTCAAGATCTTTCTATTTTTGTAACAAAGATGAGAAGTTACTTGATTTTTCAAAATTACAAGCAGTGTGGCAAGGATATGATATCACAAGTGCCAAAATATCGAAAAGATTCTGTTCAAAACAGTTGTATAACAAGAAAAGTACACATGTTATAACAAGGTTTAAATGGTGTCACGACATGGATACTGAAAATTCATAGTCAAACAAAACTTGCTTGAGATTGACGCATAGTAACTAGCATTATTATTATTATTGTAATAGTATGATGAGTTTTTATTATAAGAGTGCATTTTTTCGAGTTAAAATTTTAAAGTACAATGTGCATTTAGAGCAGTTTGCTTTGATTCCCATGCTCTTCAATGGTAGGGCGAGTTTCTTCATATACAGAGTTGAGCTTCAAAGTGACTTCGTTTTTTTATCCCCTGCATGACATTGGTAAAAATATGAAAGAAAAAGTTGTCTACACGATGAAGTGTTACAAAGAAAAGGTAATCATACCTCGTACTTGGTGACTTCTTCTCGTGCTTCCTTTGATGACTTGTTTACGACTGGAAGATTTGGCCTTCCTTTTGGGTGTGCACCATGACTTCTTCCACTTGGGAATGCGTTGAGACTTCATCTTCATTGTTGAACCAGATCCAATATTATAATTCTTATGTGACCTATTACTTGGTTCCACCTTATATCTGCAGTAAGAAAGACAGATTATAGTATCATAGGCACTACTTGAAAATTTTCTCTTATTACTGTTCACAATTATATCATTTGTATTTGATAAATTTTCTTTGTAATGATGGTGATGTCCGGTCAGTTTGCCTACATTTCAACTAATTTCACTAGGTACCTGCAACCTCCAGGTAACACAAGTACTGACTAACTCTGTTCACCAAGTCTTTGACAGTATTAACTAAACCGAGACATCATGACTCTCGTCCACTTCATTGACCACTATATGTTTGCTACCTACTAAGTATGAAACAGAGTTCGACTACTGCTTAGGGAAAGATCTGTTCATTTTGTATTTTCAGCCCGTCTGAATCAGGGACTGAGCTCTTGTTGACAGACAAAAGAAGAGGGAATATGAATAGGGGAAGAGCAACTCTACTCATAGAAAAAGACATAACGAACATGCAAGATCTATTAATAAGCCCGTGCAAATGCAAGATTTGTACAAACTACAACAAATAAAGTTGAGCATTACCTGTCATTCCCGTCTTTCCAGACATGATTGTACTCCTGAGCGAAGATAAAAACAGAAGTAAAGAATAAAGAAATGAGATTGACAAACTCATATCGAATTTAGAAGAATCTATTATGTTTTAGAAAACAGAAAAAAACATCACAAGAAACTTAAAGTTACCTTGAATCGTTGAGACTTAGCACCCAAAAAAATACAACAGTTTGCAGCTCCACACAGACAACGAACAGTTGCACCCGCGTACCACTCAAAATAATAATTAATTGTCAGCTCCATTCCAACAGATATATCCTTCATTGCAAATATTCCTAATCTTGTTTCCCCTAACACAGTCCATTTCCTCGTTTCACAATTTGGTCGGCTGGGAAATTCAACAACATACAGTATCAGTATTATCAATCGACACCAATTAACCATCATAATGTGCCACGGACTGACCAAGATGATTGACAACCGTTGATTCAGCACTTACCATGAATGATTTAAGAATCTTGCAAAATTTCCCTTCCGCGTTGAGTCAATGACATAATTAGTATCTATAGAAATCATGTACGTGTCCTTGACCTCTGCGCCACAAATCATATGAAATTAGTACTGATCTGTAGATGAACTATTGACAACCATCTCTGATGTCGATAACTTACCATGAGCTTCATAAACATGAGACCGTTTTTTTGCTGCTTCAGATGATATCACTTCTCCACAGTATTCAATGATGAACTGTCCTGCCTAATAATGTAAAAAGAGTTTTAAAAAAATGCAGTTACCGCGCAAAAGCCTCAGTTCTGGAACTTTTTCTTCACATAAACGTCTGTATATACAAAATTACCTTTATATTCTCATCAGCTAAAAGACCCCAACCACGTCCGTTAGTTCTGAACAACTTAGTTTTTGCATATTCACGTTTCTGGAATATCTGTTGTATGTTTATAAATCGATAAGATCAGTATGAAAGTATATATACTAATAAAAAGAGAAACAACAGAGCAAATGTTTCAACTATATTAAGTGAATCATCTAATTTTACCTGATTTTCGCAAGTATCACCACACTGACAGTATCCCGGTGTACATTCAGTGTTGGTTAGTACATTCAAACATCTTTCTACACACGCGCTTTCAGGATCACTAGTATCATACTTGCATTGACAAATAGCAATATCGTCTTCTTTCAGTTTCTTATGTCTGTAAGTTAAAGGATTCTTAAAAGAAAATGCAGTTATAAACCGGAAGGGAGATCATTGCTAAATGATACAAAGAAAAAGATATGAACTCACTTTCGTCTTAAAAATACATTTTGAGTAATATGAATAAATGGCGTTACTCCTTCTGGCAGTTGGACCTTCAAAAAAACGAAAAAAAAGGTAACAATTCACCTCATTAATTACTTGATGTAAATAAAATGGTATACTGTAACGCATTACTATTATATAGTATTATCCTACCGAATATACAACACACAATAAGCAAATCAAAAATCAAACAACTAATTGATTACGTAAACTATTTCATCCATATGTTATTCAATAAGCCCAATTTTTCGATAAGTAAATTTAATTAATAAGACGGGGCTGGAACTGTAGAACACGTCCATTAATTTTTTTTAAAAGCAGCACTAATACGTACCACATTGCTTATGTCTTCGCCTGAATGCATCATCTATGCAACCTTTGTCAGAAATCTGGAGAACTCCAAAAACTCAATAAAGTAAAAGATTTTCATCAATTTCATATCCAAGTACAAGATCACGCGCACACAAGAAAGAAAAATTAGTCATCAATGGATGTGACTATTAACTAAAAATGGTCCATTTTGTGCTTCTTGTTATGGAAATGCAAATGTGACCACCAAGAATAAAATGTTCATTTTCTTGCTCTTACATATGAATAAGTAAAAACTAGAAAAGTATGATTCCCTTCAACCAAGAATTTGGACTCACAAAAGAAATAATTCAAATTTTAGAAATCTCTTAAACATAGAATTACCAAATTTTAAAAATCCTACACACTGGCTTAACATATATATAAGAAAAAGACAGTCTGATGCACTAAGTTTTCACTATGCGCGGATCTTGAGAAGACATGTATGAATCGAACTCAATGATAATTTCAAGCATACTGTACATTTGACTAAAACATATTATCATGAATTAAAGTACAAAATGACAATATATATACAACATACAATAATATTTAACATAAAAAGGCAATAAATTATGAAATGGAGATAATTTGTATGAACTAAGAAGAAGAAAAGTATATAGAGTGGACCTTTGAATGTATTAATTTGGATTCTTTTTCAGTCCTTGTTTGTTTATGTCTGTCTTCTTTTTGTTTTTTTTCGTTATTCAGAAAATTAAAACGGTTTATGCTTAGTCAATTTAAAGACAAAAAAATGGTGATGTGTCAATTGTTAATTGGAGGAAGTTAAATGTACAGTTGATTGTTTTTGAAAGTTAGTTTTCTTTTTGAATTTTATTTTGTGTTTTGTATTTTTTTAAAAGACGAAGAGATAAGTACCAAGAGAAAAATAGTAGTTAATTATTTTTAGATTAATGGAATATAGAAAAATTAAAATCTAGAGCAAAATAAATACAATGTCACAAAAAAATAAACGAAAAATGCTAACATATTTTTTATCAAACTAATTAAAAGCTAGACCAAAATAAATACAATATTGTCACCAAAAAAACGAAAAATTGCTAACATATTTACTAAACAAATCAATTTTTTTTTTTTGTAAATTTTATTTCTTTTGAAATTTAAAACAAAATTTGCAGTCCTTAAATGTGACTTTTTTTGCTGTTGTTTTTACTTTTCACAGGTAAATCCTTTTAAAAATAAATAAAAAATAACTTTTGAAATTTATTGTCATAACATTTGTATAACTATAGACGCGTCCTCATTCTGAATTGGTTAAAAGAAAATTATATTATAGATTTACAATTGAGCCGTACATATTATAATATAATTCCCCTCTGTATATTTGTTTCACTAACAGAGTAAAAGGCAAAAGGTACATTGTGAATGCACAAAACTATTCAAACCTTTTAGGTTACTCCAATGTCGGAGGAAGTGTGAAGAAATTCTGTGTTCGAATCTATGGTTATGAGTAGACAGAGAGTTGACAAGTTCGATCAATTTTATGTTACTCATGAAACATGACGGGGTTTTAGAAGTATAGAGATCAATCAGAAGTAGAATAATGACAACATCCAATCATCAGTTATATATAGCCTGAACGACTACGTTAAAACTCTGATCAAACACAGCAAGAGAAGCAACTCAAATACGCATTGCCTGTTTGAGGTCCGGTTCCTTCTTCAGCATTGGCTGTTTGAGATCCGCTTCCTCCTTCAGAAGGCCCTGCAGCAGTGGCATCCGCATTCTTGATCATAGAAAAGTAAAGATCAAACTCTGCTTTGTATTTTTTCATTTCTTATGCCCTGCATCACATTAGCAAAATGTGTTGAGAAAAAATACAATTACATTTTCCTTACACAAAATGGCAAAAAGTAATTGATCATCACTACTTTTCGCATTCCCTTATAGATGCTAGTCCAAAATCCAGTACTTATAGATGCTAAAAGTATTACTACCTTCCAAGGATTGTCAATAACACATCACAATTCCATGTTTGAACACTCCTTAGAGTACATCGATAACTTAATTATATCATCTAGTTAATGAAGAAGGACACAAAAACTTTCTTACAAGTTTAAGTAGCAAGTGTATGAAAATGAGCGAAGATGTAGGGAGATTGTTATATTCTAGGTGTTTTGATGATCCTCACAAATGCAGGGACCTGGTCCCCGACAGAGTGCTCTCGTCCAGATTCAAATGAGGTACAGCTGTAAAGCTGTCACGTCAGGTGGTAGGTGAAAAGTGCAGTGTCCTACACCAATAGGAAGAGCGGACGAGATTGTCTGTTTCAGTGTCTCACAAATGTAGGGACCTGGTCCCCAGCAGAGTTCTCTCTATCATCTCCATCAGATGCATAATGGGGTACAACTGTAAAGCTGTCGTGTCAGAGGTTGGTGAGGAGTCAGCGTACTACACCAATCAGAACGGAGGAGGGTGTTTGCCCAATGGGAAATAATTCTTTATGGTTGATAATTTATACATGACAAACACCATAATTAATTCATTCATCCAAAGAAGGAAGTCAGCCAGCAAACCTTTCAAGAACTCATAAAGAAGTTTGCAAGGGACCTGGTCCCTGCAAGACTGCAATATGGAAAGGTGAAAAGACAGCTGTCAAAAAAGCTGATACATCAGAAAAGCTGCTACGGCAGGTGCACAACTTTTCTAACAGCAGGCCTTCAGCCAATGAGATTGTCTCAAGGAGTTTGTGTTCACTTTCAATATATTATCTCTTTCCAACAAACACAAACTCAAGATTTGGCAAACACAACTTGGATTTTCTCTGAAAATTCACAAGCTTGAAAAGAGAAGGCCATCTTCAGGGAAGAACACTGCTCATATCAACAAGGGACCAGATGGAGTATTGAAGTGTCTTGTTGTATTTAGAGTTGCGTATCTTATGTACTTAAATTGTAAATCTATTCATATGTTATAAAGGAATTAGATTTTTTGTTCGGTTTCTAAAGCCTAAATTAGTTGAGTTTAACTAGTTTAGTGGGCAGCACTGTTTTGCTGCTTAGTCAAATTCTAAGTCATCTAGGAGCTAGTTGATTTAGTGGGCGGTGTGGTATCCGCTTAGAAAAGTCTAAGTTATCTAGGGGTGATAGCTTAGTGGGCAGTGTTGTATCTGCTCTGGCTCATCTAAGTAATAGGTGTTATTGCTTAGAGTTGGGATTAGTAGGCTAATCTCAGTTTGTAAACTTGCTTTTACTTTTGCTTGAGAAGATTAGTGAAAGCAGTTTTTTGAAAAGTCCTGGCAGGCCAGATCGTGGTTTTACTCCCTTGAGCAAGGAGGTTTCCACGTAAAGTTGCTTGTTCAATATTTACTTTCAGCACTTATTTTATTGTTTGCTATTGTAACTGTGCTGAGGACCTGGTCCCATCGAAACAAGTGGACACATATTTTAGTTACTGTTCTTGCTGAGTCAAAGGACCTGGTCCTTAACTGATAGGTGGATGTATACATTCCAACAAGTCGTATCAGAGCTTGGGCTCTCTATCTGGTTAACACCAAGAGAGAAGTTCCTGCGAGGAATGGCGTCACCACTGAATCAGCAAAGAAGTCAGTCTTTCACAAGACCTCCTCTTCTTGATGGTCAGTTCTATAGATATTGGAAGATTCGGATGAGAGACTATCTCATGGCTGAGGACATAGAAGTATGGGACATCATATGTAAAGGTCCTTATGTGCCAACTATGGAGGTTAAAGATGGAAAGGTCACAAGAGTCATTCCCAAAACTCAACAACAATATAATGACTCTGACAGACCATTAGTCCAAAAAAATCACAAACCAATGAAGCTACTGATGTGTGGCCTTAGTGTAAATGAATACGATCTGATCTCATCTTGTGAATCAGCCAAGGAAATCTGGGATCTGTTGAGAACAACTTATGAGGGCACTGAGGAAATAAGGAAATGTAAGCTAGATCTCTTTACTACTCAGTTTGAAGGTTTCACCATGAAAGAAGGTGAACCCATTCATGAAATGCGCACCAGATTCTCCACCATTACAGATGAGCTCATGTTCCTTGAAGAACCAGTCCCTGTTGTCAAGCAAGTCTCTAAGATACTGGAAATTCTTCCTAGATCTTGTACAAATGATTTTATGACTGGAAATAAGACAAGAGAACCTGATATAACAACTATGGATGCACTATTTGAGCATCTTCAAGCTCTGGAGATGCATAGAAAAATGGAGGGTCGTATTCTCAAAGTCGAAAACAAAGAGGGGGACCTGGTCCGCGACAAGCTAAGCAGAAAGGAAGCTTTTTTCCAGGCGGTGAAGAAGGATTTGGTAGCATGGGAAAATTCCTCAAGTGATTCAGATGATTCTGAGCACTCTAATGATGCTTCCATGGCAAAGTCAGATCAGGAGGATGCTGATGAAAAGGTAACCCTATCTTATTTCAAGCAAAACTTGAATACCTTTTCTACCGATAAATTGAGAAAGCTAGTTATTGTATTACTTGATGTGATAAATAAGCTAACAACTGAGGATGATCTCGTGAACAATAGCCTAGACATCTCTCAAGATGGAAAAATTGCTTTAGTTCCCAAAATATCTGATATTGAAAGTCAAATGGTTATTCTAGAAGCTGAAAATCTAGAACTGAAGGAAAAGATAATGGGGGTAACTACTACAGTTTTTAAAGGGAAAAATGAGGCAAGCAGCTTGCAGTTGGAGCTTGAAAATAAGCTGCATACTGCTGAAATGGAGATGAAATTGGCTTTGGAAAGAAATCTTGAGTTGGAGAGGGACCTGGTCCGTGTAAAAGAGGAACTAGAAAAATCCATCAAGTGGACCAATTCCTTTAAGATACTTACAAATCTGATTGGTCAAGGCAACAACAGTAGAAGAGGGTTGGGCTGTACGAAGATAGATCCCCCATACAATCCTCACATCAAATCTGTTTCTGATGCTGATAATCTGTTGTGTGTGCATTGTGGTCGAGATAGACATCTTAGAAAGGATTGTCCTATTCTGAAAAAATATGGAGAAAGTTCGTCAAACTATTCCCAACAGAGGAATAGATTGAAGAAGGGACCTGGTCCTGCTTATGGATCTAAGTTGAAGAAAACCAGTCTTCCTCACTGGACAAAAGACTTTCTTATCACTCCGTTATCTGCTTACTGGGAACTCCATCTCAAGTGGGTTCCCAAGGCTAATAAGTGATTTGTTATGCAAGTGAGAGGAAGTAGCAACAGTCAGTGGTGGTTCATGAACAACGGATGCTCAAAGCACTGGACTGGGAAAACTGAAAAACTTCCTCTCTCTCAAGGCACTTCAAGGTGGAGGTGTCTCTTTTGGCAATGGCAAGAAATTGTATATTTTTTTGTAGGTTGGACTTAAAAGACCGTGGAACATTCTTGTGAAGCTGTGTACTATATCAATGGGTTGAAGTACAATCTTCTAAGTGTTTCACAAATTTGTGATGAACAAAAAATGAAGTCAAGCTCTTATCAGATAACCGTGTGGTTACAAACTTTCTCTCTCGGGTGATGATTTTGATAGAAAAGAGTTGCAAGAACTTGTATATTGTTGATCTGATCACTGCTCGTTGTGACAGTCTCACTTGCCTTAAGTGCTCGAAGTGAGAATGCTGAGGTAAGATATGAGAGACGTGCTCTTGTGAATGTTTATCTACTGCACAAACTTGTGTCAAGGGACCTGGTCCCCAGTCTGCACAAAATGAAATTTGCAGATGACAAAATTTGTGATGCTTGTGTTAAAGAGAAGGACATCAGACCATTCTTCAAGTGAAATAAGCAGGCTTTTAATCTTTTAAAGAACTTTCGGGCTGAAATGGTGAATACTACATGTTTTGTGACCAAAAGGATGATATTGAGAAGTTTGATCTCAATATTGATGAAAGAATAGTTGCGGTATACTCTTCCTCCAGCATGGCTTATTGGGCATATAATAAGGTGGTCATGTGATTTTTGATGAGTCCGGAAGAATTGATAAGTTGCAAAAGAAAGAAGATTCTTAGATGGAAGAGTTGTTTCAGATTCAGAGAGATGGTCTAAACAGTGTGCTTGCTGAATAATATCCTCTTCATGAATCCAACAACCCCAAAGAAGCTGATGCAGATGATGAACCTGATGAGGGACTTGGTCCTGTAGACAGTGCTGAACAAAGATGATACAGTTCAAACTGATAATGTGAATTCTGAAGGTGAGAATGAAGAAGTTGATCAAGCTCAGTCTGAAAGAAGCAAAGTATGACACTCGGTTTCCCAACAAGCTGATAGGTTGTCCAAGTTCCTCTTCTACTATGGCTTTAAAAGAGAGTATGACGCATTCTTGGGTAGTGAGTTCTAAATGAGCACGATGGGAAATTTCTTCTTAGAACTACAAATTCAGCAAACCTCTAAAGGTACCCTCGGTTGTCCAGAAAAATACATCAATGAGCTGCTCAAACAATTCACCGCATTACTTGATATAAATTAAATAGAGGCATACTATAATGAATAATCACTTATATAGAAGCAAAGAGGCCGCATTTATTATACTTGCTCCATTAACATTACTATATAGAGTGTTATCCTTGCAAATATACAACTGACAATAAGCAAATAAAATATCATATAGCTAAATTGATTACTTAAGCCATCTCATCGGTGTGTGCATGCATTATCCATGTTTTGATGTATCGAAGGCGGGTGAATTAACTTGATACCTTGAATGAAGTACCTAGTTACCATCAATGTCTCATTCTTACCATTGTTAGACATCAACCATCTTCATTTCGGCCTACTTTAAATATCTAACACCCATGCACAAAGCATCTGGCGGTGTTCATGCAGGGTCCCGAGAAGGGTTGGTCAAGCTACTTGCGCTTGTCTGATCCAATTATTTAGCCGATCTTTATAAGAGACACGCACTCCAAGGGATGTGATGCAGATATCGTACACTAATGCACTCAGTTTTTTTTTTTGTTTTTCTTTTTAAATTTGGGGTAGGGGATTACTTGTGGTCCGGCCCTTCCCAGATATCATGCATAGAGGAAGATTAGTGCATGGATCTAACTCATCAATAGGTATCAAGATAAATCGAATACCAAAAGGAGGATGTTCTCAAATCCAAAATTAAACAAGTACAATCATACCAAAATACTGTCTGAAACACCCTCCTACAACACATCTAATTTTCAATAGATCTTCTTAGAAGGTAATTCATAAAATGCTAACTCTTACTTCTTCCAACTTTTTTTCCCGATCTCCGCTTTTCCCTTATTCATTGTTCTTCTTTTCATCATATATTAAATATATATAAAAAAGAGGCAATTTTGTCAAAGATCGGGAAAAGCGAGGACCGGGAAGAAAAGCTCGAGGAAGCTAGAGTTAGAATTTTATGAATGATCTTAGCTTCTTCAAGAAGATTTAACCAAAATCAGATGCGCCGCATGAGGCCGTCTCAAACAACTATATTTTCGTTTGATTTTACTTGTTTGATTCTGGATTTTGAGATCATACTCCTTTTGGTATTTGATATATTTGGATACCTATTAAGGAGTTAAATCCATACCCATTAAAAAATAATAATTCTTACCCTTCAGTTTAAGTGTTTGTTATTAGTTTCTTATAATTCAACTATCTGATGATATATGTAGTTAGTCCTCTTTTCTATTTAGGACTTTGATAATTTCCGTTATTCTAGGTTTATTTTGGTATTGTACTGTTAGAATGTATGCGTCAACTAGTGATCACAGGACCAGGTTCCCAAACAGAATAAAGTGCGGAAAATAAATAGTTCAAAGTAAATCAGGCACAATGATTTTACGTGGAAACTCCCTTGCTCAAGGGTGGTGAAAACCACGACCTGTACTCACATGATTTCAACCCAAACTCCATTTCATTCAAACCGAGCAAAGTTTTAAATTACAAACTCTTGCAACCTAGGAATTAAAGCTCTTTAATCCCTCCCCCCTTACTGTAGCAACTCTACTACAAAGGAAAACTAAGCAATAACTCTATTGATCTAACTTAATAACACATGACATGGTGTTGATTGACGAGAAGCGTTATGGAGTTAACGATAGACTGAAATATTCGAGACAGACCTTATTAGAATCTAAAGGTTTCATGTTAAATAGGATTAAAACAAAGTACCTGAAGTGCAAGTCGAGACTATAGTTAGAAATAAAACACGTGAAAAATGCAATCACATATTACAATTTTTTCATGTTTGGTTCAATTTTGAAAAATATTTTCTTTAGAAACACAAATGTGCTATTACTTTCTCTACATTGTTCAATATCTTAGTATGCTCATTTTATCCAGTACATCCAGAGATCACATAAAAAAGGATCATTCTCACCCGAGTCATAAAGTGAAACTTCCTCCACCATATATCTGCATTAAGTAAAAGTTGTAGCATCCAAACTATACTATATCGTAGGCAATTTTCTCAGACGAAACTCATAAAGCTAAAGCACTACCTGGGATTTCTTCTATGATGCCATGTAAAAAAAAAAATTATCATCAGTTCACTAATACTGTCTTCTCTTGATGTACTGTCATTAATGTCGCAAAAAAACATTACATGTCATCAAAAAAAAATCATCACTTCATGTGACGCATAAATTATCTAGAGTATATTTGGAATGCATAATTACATCATACATGAAGAGTAAGATTTGGATCTGAACGCTTCAATCCTTTTCCGTTTCACCCAAGGAAGGTGTTTTTGAGACTTGCAAGACTTACATTGAAAAATAACCCGTAAACCAAGTAAAAATTGCTAAGTAAAGAAAACATGAAAGTAAGTGCATGGAGACAAATCCTCAATAGGTATCCAACTATATAAAATTCCAAAAGGAGTTTGTTCTCAAAATCCCTAATCAAACAAGTAAATCTAGACCAAAATAGCTGTCTGAAATGCCCTCCTATGACACATTATTTTCATTAGAACTTTTAGGTAATTCATAAAATGCTAACTCATGCTTTCTCGAACTTTTCTCCTTGATCTTTCCCTTTCCCTTATTTATTGTTATTATTTTCACAGTATATTAAAAAGAGCCGGGGGGGGGGGGGGGTTCAAATACGGATAAATTAGTTTGAGAGTGAAACGGTGTATCTAGTTAATTAAGTGTCAACATGAATTGATAATTTTAGAAAAGTTGTTCTAGTTGTAAATTTTTATTACCACACTAGAGAAACTATTTCTAAAAAGGAACAACTTATGTTGACACTTGGTTAAATAGATGCATTATTTCACTACCAAATTTTGTATGTATCTGAAGACGAGAAAAGTGATAGGGTGTAAAATCATTTTCTTAACCCTTCTAGCCTCTTTTAATATACTATCAAAAGAAGAACAATGAAATAAGGGAAAGGTCAAGATCGGGGAGAAAAGTTTGAGGAAGTAAGAGTAAGAATTTTACTAATTACCTTCTTCAAGAAGATCTAATCAAAATCGGATGAACCACATGAGGATGTTTCCTACAACTATTTTGGTCTGATTTTACTTGT
>JAJOOI010017263.1:0-15962 GCA_029582585.1 Solanum bukasovii | reverse complement strand
TGAAATAGTATAAGAAATATTTTAAAATTATATCAAAGTAAATATTTTTATGTATAAAATAAAATTTTAAAATTACATATATAATGTCGGGTTGGTTTGGTCTCGGATTGATTTTTTTTAGTTAAAACCAAACCAACCCAAATATAGTTGGGTTTTTATTTTTCCAATTCCAAACCAAGTCAAACCAAACAACTAGTCGGGTTTTTTTTCTGGTTTGACTCGGTTTGCGGTTTGGTTCGGTTTTGTACACCCCTATATATATATATATATATATATATATAAAAGAGAACTCTAGGCCCGCCTATGTGGCGCCACCACAAACAAGTATTCCTTTTTAATTTATTTATTTCCAAAATTAGCCTTCCCTTTCATGAAAAAATGTGTATGTTATTTAAAGTTGTGACTTTTATGAAAAGTTGTGACTTTTATTAAGAGTTGCAACTTTTATGAAATGTTGACTTTTATTAAAAGTTGTGACCTTTATGAAAAGTTGTGACTTTTATGAAAAGTTGCGACTTTTATTAAAAGTTGTGACTTTTATGAAAAATTGTGACTTTTATGAAGAGTTGCAACTTTTATGAAAGGTTGTAATATTTATGAAAGGTTGTGACCTTTCCGAAGAGTTGTAACTCTTCTTCAAAGAGTTGTGACTTTTTCGGTAAGGTACAATAATCATTCGTCCACACTACCCTTTGTTGTCTATAAATAGAGGGGTTTCCTCTCATTTTAAAACAACGAAAATTCTGAACTTCTTCTTCTTCTGCACAATTAAATATTTGATTCTGAACTTCTTCTTTTTCTGCACAATTAAATATTTGTGTACTTTGCTCATGTTGAATGACTCACTGACACTATTGTTTTTGTATCATTACACTGGTGAATAAAATCGTTTCATCCTGAGAGGATCTATTTCTTTAAACCTCGGGTACTAGAGGGGAATGATTTCCTTATGGAAACACTGTGCATTCAATGAGCTCGATTTTTCCTTTCTGTTTCATTCTATTGTTAAAGATTCTGGTATGTTTTTTTTACAGTCATTAATTTATGCTTATGATATTAATTGTTTTTTTTGAGTACATACATACATTTCTTTGCAAGATTCTCGAAAGAAATCTTTTCTTTTGCAAGAGATCAAGCCTAGAAATTTATATTATTTTTTGTTGATGTCATAATAATGGTAATATGAACAGGAGTAAAAAAAATAGAAAGTCAAATGATAGAACTAAAGCTAGCAATTAATTACAATTGCATGATACACAATAATGACTATTCTCTCGCACCAAAGTACTCTTTTGAACTTTTTTCCCATTATCTCTTACTTCTCTTTCACCCTTTTCAAGGATCCTTAACGTTTTGTTCGTGAACAACTTCAATTCCCAAACACCATCATAACTATATTACATATGAAATTTGGATTTTGGAAGATTGCATTTTAATTTTAAAACACATAATGACTACATATTACTTATTGGTATATCATATGATTATGGAACCTTTGTTCTTGATAAACACATTAGCTATATATATATATATATATATAACTATATATAACTATATATATATATTAACGAAATTTGCAAAGAAGAAAATTGAGAAAAATATTTATGTGACTCTCTAATTAAAGACACTATGTAACCATGCATATAGATGATAAAACTAAACTAACCATTGTAAAATTTCAAAAGAAAATTAATGAATCTGTAAAATGAAATTATGTAAACTAGGAGAAAATAGTGGTATGATTTGTAATTTTGCCTTTTCTTTTAATAAAACAAATGGTAAACTACAATTGAATAACCTCTATACTCTTGAAAATAGATTTATATAAAAATGCTATGACATCAAAATACAAGAAAAGTTCTATTATGATAAATTTTAAAGAAAAATAATCTAATCGCGCGAAGCGTGGGTCCATTTACTAGTTTGTTATATCTAAGAAAATTTTATAATGTTACAACTAAAGAATTAATGTGCAATAGATGAATTTTTAATAACTTTTATACTTACATAAATAAATAAGACTTTTAACATATGTTACTATTTTTTTTTATAGTTATTAGATTTTAATGTAGTGTAGGGACAAAATAAAAATGTTTATTCTATATTACTGAATATAAAATTTATTTTGTGAATGATTCATATATATTCACATATTTTCACATTTGTTGTGACTTATTTTATTTTTTGTAAAAGAACTCAGAAAATTTTAAAATAATATATTTTGAAGCTAGAAGATCATGTTAACTTGATAATACATTTGTGGCACGCACACACGCACGCATGCACGCACGCACGCGCACACACACACATATGTTTGTATTAATGAAAATATATATCTCATAAAAATTATCTATTAAATAAATAATAAAAATTAAACTAATACAGACTTCAATTGACGTTATTAGAAGTCATGTGAACTTTTCTTAATCGAAAATACTAAAATATTAACAAATAGTAAATTAGTAAAACAAAAGGGAAATGTTTAAATAGTAAGAACCATTTTGAAGCAAACTTCATGACAATCTAAATCACATAAGTAGCATTGATAAATAAAGTCATATTTTTGTCTGGAGCATCAAAAAAACAAATCGTGACAATTCTCTAACTCTTGAGAAGTTTAATAATTTTGAAAAAAGATATTCAGAAACATAATCTACTTCACAAGAGAAATTGTTAATAAAAACAAATAACTTTATACTACAATAAAAATTAAACTAATACAAACTTCAACTAGCGTTATTATAAGTCATATGAACTTTTACTCGTTGAAAATAGTGAAATGTTAAGAAATAGTAATTCAGTAAAACAAAAGAGCATTGTTTATATAGTAATAACTATTTTGAACCAAACTTCCTAAATCACATAAGTAACATTGATAAATAAATTCATTCTCTTGTCTTAGGCATTAGAAAAACAAATCGTGACAATTCTCTAACTCTTGAAAAGATGAATAATTTTGGAAAAAGATATTCAGAAGCATATATCTACATCACAAGAGAAATTGTTAATAAAAGCAAATAAATTTAGACTACAATAAAAATTAAACTAATACAAACTTCAACTAGCGTTATTAAAGTCATATAAACTTTTCTTCGTCGAAAATATTTAAATATTAAGAAATAGTAAATCAATAAAACAAAAGGGCAATGTTTATATAATAATAATTCTTTTGAAGCAAACAAGCTGACAATCTAAATCACATAAGTAGCATTGATAAATAAAGTCATTCTTTAGTCTTGAGCATCAAAAAGTAAATCGTGACAATTCTCTAACTCTTGAGAAGTTTTATAATTTTTTAAAAAGATATTCATAAGCATATATCTATATCACAAGAGAAATTGTTCACAAAAAAAAATGAATTTAGACTACATCATGTTAACTTCATATATTAGAACATTACATACTACTTTATATACTAAGAAAGAAAATAATTATTATATCATTAGAATTATTTTCCTCAAGTACTCGAGGTTAAGGAATATACCCTCTTGCGATAGGACAATTTACTTTATCAGAATAGTGGTACCTCGTATTCTGCTAAACTTTGAACCCACTCAATGACAATAAATCACACGAAATATTTAAAATGCAAGACTAAGAAGAAAAGTAGAAGATTAAAAAAATTGTTGTTGAAAAATGAGAGGAAGCCCCTCTATTTATAGTCAACAAAGGGTAGTATGAGCAAGCATTTTTTTGTGTCTTATCTAAAAAGTCATGACCTTTCCAAGAAGTCACAATCCTTTGGAAAAGTCACAGCTTATTAAAGAAGTCACAACTATTTGGAAAATTCACAACTCTTTGAAAAAGTCACAACTCATCGAAAAATCACAACCCTTTGAAAGAAGTCACAACTTAGCAGAAAAGTCACAACTCATCGAAAAAGTCACAACCTAAGTTAGGGATATATGAATTTATACTACAGTAAAAAATAAACTAATAAAAACTTCAACTGGCGTTATTATAAGTCATATGAAATTTTATTCATTTAAAATACTGAAATATTAAGAAATAGTAAATCAGTAAAATAAAAAAGCAATGTTTATAGAGTAATAATTATTTTAAAGGAAACTTCCTGACAATTTAAATCACATAAGTAGCATTGATAAATAAAGTCATTCTCTTGTCTTGGGCATCAGAAAAACAAACCGTGACAATTTTCTAACTCTTGAGAAGTTGAATAATCTTAGAAAAAGATATTCAAAACATATATCTACATCAGAAGAGAAATTGTTAACAAAAGCATATGAATTTAGACTACAATAAAAATTAAACTAATACAAACTTCAACTGGCGTTATTACAAGTCATATAAACTTTTATTCGTCGTAAATACTTAAATATTAAGAAATAGTAAATCAATAAAAAAAAAGGGTAATATTTATATAGTAATAATTATTTTGAAGAAAACAACCTGACAATCTAAATCACATAATTAGCATTGATAAATAAAGTCATTCTTTTGTCTTGAGCATCAAAAAACAAATAGTGGCAATTCTCTAAATCTTGAGAAGTTTAATAATTTAAAAAAAAGATATTCAGAAGCATATATCTACATCACAAGAGAAATAGTTAAAAAAACAAATGAATTTAGACTACATCATGTTAACTTCATATATTGGAACATCACATATTGCTGTGTATACTAAGAAAAATATATATTATATCATCAGAATTATTTTCCTCAAGTACCTGAGGTTAAGGATTATACCCTCTTACGATAGGACAATTTACTTCATCAGAATAGTGGTACCTCATATCCGCTAAACTTCGAACTCACTCAATGACAATAAATCACACGAAATTTTTTAAAATGCAAGAAGAAGAAGAAGAGTAGAAGATTAAAAAAAATGTGGTTGAAAAATGAGAGGAAACCCCTCTATTTATAGTCAACAAAGGGTAGTATGAGCAACTGTTTTTTGTGTCTTATTTAAAAAATCATGACCTTTCCAAGAAGTCACAACCCTTTGAAAAAATCACGACTTATGAAAAAAGTCACAACTATTTTGGAAAAGTCACAACTCATCGAAAATCATAACCCTTTGAAAAAAGTCACAACTTATCAGAGAAGTCACAACTCATTGAAAAAGTCACAACCTAAGTTAGGGATATTATAGTAATTTGAAAGGGTAGTATGAACAACTGTTTTTTGTATCTTATTTGAAAAGTCATGACCTTTCCAAAAAGTCACAACCTTTTGGAAAAGTCACAACTATTTTGGAAAAGTCACAACTCATCGAAAAATCACAACCCTTTGAAAAAAGTCACAACTCATCGAAAAAGTCACAACCTAAATTAGGGATGTTATAGTAATTTGACATCCAAGTTAGGAGTTCATGCTTTTAAGGTAATATAGTTATAGATATATATAGATTTTTACCAACATGGGTTGTGGTGCACTGGTGGGAGTGCTTCACCCTTAACCAGAGGTCTCGGGTTCGAGCCCTGGGTATAGAGAAAATCCTGTTGGGAGCGCCACCCCCTAATGGGCCCTGTAGTGCGCGATCCGAATTTAGTCGGAGCTCCAATGTGGGCTCCGGACACCGGGTGAGAAACCAAAATAAAAAAGGTAATACAATTTTTTTTATATATTTTAAGTTGTTAATTATTGTAATTTTCAACTAATATATATCTTTCAAATTTTTAAGTTGTAAGTTATTGTGATTTATAATATTTCTTATTGCATTTTCAAATAGTATATGTTACTTCTTTTGTCTTAATTTATGTGGCACTAATTGAATTTCAAAAGTCAACCAATTTTTATATATCTTTTATTGTCAATTATTATAATTTTATAATACTTTTTATGTAATTTTTGAATAATACATATATGTTACTCTCTCTAATCAATTTATGTGGTGTAGATAGAATTTTAAGGATCATATACATTGTTTATATAACTTTTATTATAAAATAAGAGGAAACTATTAAACTAAAATAACAAAAGAAGAAGAGAGAAGATATTTGTATATTCTTTGATATAAGAAATTGAGAGGAAGAATATTTAGTACTTTTCTTCTCTTTTCTTTGTATTACATTGTATACTTGAATAGCTATTTATAGCCAAGGAAAATGAACATACTTGAGGAAAGGAAATTGCTACAGTGCATGGCTTTCTTGGCCACCAAGAAGTAGGCTAATTGGCAAGTGAAGATAGGCCTTAAATGAGAATGGCCATAGGACATCCACATCCACCAATTATTTATAACACTCCCCCTTGGATGTCCATGTCTTGATAGACAATATATATCGTTAAAATTATAGGGTTACTTGTAAACTGCTTAAAAGAACCTACTCATAGAGCTGCTTGTAAGTTGCTTATAGGAACCTACTTGCGGAACTGCTTGTAAGCTACTTGTAGGGATCTGCTTGTAAGTTGCCTTCTTGATTTCAAGCTTATTTAGAAAACTGTGTAATGGACGTCCCCAATATGATGTATTTACTATTCATTGAAGTTTATTAATAGATAATGTGCCTCGTTAAAACCTTACTAGGAAAAACCCTGTGGGAAAAAAACCTAGTGAAGGAAGAAGAGTACACATATCTAGTAATACGCATTGAAGGCTGCCTCATTAAAGACCTTACCAAGAAAACCCAGTGGGAAAAACCTTGGTTAAGGGAAAAAGAGTGCAACATGTATTACTCCCCTGATTAAAACATCACTTAATTCTTGTAAAGAATATCTCTCAACCTTATACTTAGCCTCCTAAATGTTGATATTGATTGTATCTTTGTGACCAAATTATATTCATGAAGATGTTGCATCCTTGAGCTTATTTTGATATATCGTTTTCTTGTCAGTTGTATATGTTGAGTTCATCCAATTACATTTTTGATAATCACTTAGTTTGTGACCTCGTCGGCATAGATAAACTGTTTGTTTGACTTGTTAGTAGCAACAACCAAGTACTAACGGACACTTCCACTTGTATAACAATAAAATTGACTGCCTTGTGGAATGATTTGATATGCTAGTATTCCCAGATTTTCTTGAGATAAAACTTCATAATTTCCTACAATTTCATAATTAATAAACCTGGACATGATTGATCAGAATAAATAATTTGTATCGATATTTCATTCACTCTAATATTTCCATCGATAAGAGTGATGTTATATTTTTCATGCACACTAAAATTATTATACCATGAATAATAGTAGTAGGATACATACGTGCACCAATTACACTATGACATGGTACTTTCTAACCATTTTAATGAGATCGAAATTGATCTTTATGTTAAGTGATCTTACAACCATTGGGGTACTATTCAATGGAAGCACTTTAAAATATTTTAAATCCTTCAGAAATTTTCATATATTATTTACTGTCTAGCTAGACATGATAATCATTCACCATGTGTATTCAAGTTTTTCATTTATTGTCAGACTGAAAGAAACCTCATTGCATCCACCTTGGGAGTATACATCTCCATACAATAATGTCAGGACTTTTGTGAAAAATCTTTATTTTCCAATGCACAAGTATTACTTCATATTTTACAATTTCACTTATCACACAATAATTCATTTGTACCCCACGGACATTATATCTTGGTATATGGACAAAATAAGTCCAAAACATCACTTTTTTAAGTGAATAAAAATATACTTGAATTGTATTTTCTTTGCTCAATCATTTATCTATCAAGAGTTGATAGATTTAATATCAAGATCCTCATCACCATTTATAATTTGAGCACTATATTATATTCAAGATATCGTCGACGATTATTTGATATCGATTCTAATGCGATATAACTTATCAAGCTCACTTTATTTTTTATCATTTTCAGGTACCTAAACCTTTGCCAACATCTTATAAAGTGTTAAGTCATGGTGCTCTTTCTAAAGAACTTGCCTCATTATTATGACCATCTTGATCATTTGATTCTTTTCTTCTTCAAGAAGTTTTATCTTTCGAATAGAATAATTTATCACGCTTCAGGCATGTCATAAATTATGTCCTTCAAGGACATTAGAGCATTTATAACTGGATTATAACATAGGGTCAGCGAATGCGTCTGACAATTGACTTAAAGTATCTCTTCAACGAGGATCATATAATTCATTATGTATAACTTATTTTCTAGTTGCTTATCATTCCTGCCCCTACTGTTAGAGAATCTAACATTCAATCAACCTTATTTGGGGACCCATCTTTGTGCATTGCGTAATGGTGGAGAAATGGAATAATATACCGCACATTTAAATTTTTAGTTGAGAATTATTTGGTTCCTGACCCTGAACCAATTGTGATTGGGGAACCTTGTTGGCTTGATACATATAAGTGTTGTTAAACTTTAAATAACACATCTTATACCAAATTTCTTTTGGGAGTTTTGTTCTCATAACCAATGGTATAGCTATAATTGGAGGCATATCATTTTTCCTTAAACCACTTGGATATAAACCAACATCATCATTATAATTTTTTGGTAACTGTAATATTTTATTACCAGATTTGCAATATGTACAAAATTTGAAACTCCGGATGTGGACAGTTTCCACTCTCAGAGTCCATCTAATTCAATAGAGTTCCTTCTTGCTAGTACTATTCTAAGGATAGAAGTTTAGCTTTTGCATAAAACCTATAAATCTAGGGATCATACTAGCTCTACAATGTATGCCTTGGATGATTGCTCTATTGATCATCTCTATGTTCCTTTCCTTGTTTTGAAAGATCATGTAATTCCGTTCTTGCCAGATGTAGTAGATTGCTGCTACTAAAGTCATTCTGTATACCTCTGCTATTATTGTTTTACTTGAATCATGCTCTACAACCCAATTCAGTTCCTCAGTCCATCCATTACTAGCTCTATTAATTGATAGCCAGTTCAGGAGTTTTTGTCATAACATTCTTGAGTAGATACACGTAAAGAATAGGTGCTGGTGGGTTTCATTAGCTTCCATGCAGAGTGGACATAATGTATCATTTGTGATCCCCCATCTTGCTAGTCTACCTCTGGTGTAGAGTCTTCTATTAATAGCCAAGTACAGTGCAAAGATCCATTTAGGACTCCCCTGGTTGTTGCAGGTCATTCTCCTCCAGGGAACCTTGATATATTCACCCCTCAGCTTCTTATACATTGCATTGATACTAAACTCATCTGTCTCCATGACTTCTGCAATTTGCAAGCCCTTCTCTTCAAGCCAATGCCCTGCCTGCAGAATTTTCCTCACTATCCAGGAAGCCTGATTTGCTATTACTTCCCATGGTTTCCTACCTTTGAGGTAAAAGGTATGCACCAATACAATCCACAGTTTGTCTTTCTTCTTGTTTAGATCCCATAAATGTTTTAGTATAGTTGCTTTATTCCACATGTATATGTCAATAACATTCAGTCCTCCTGCTACTTTTGGCCAGCAAAGTATGTCCCATGCAACAAGTGCCTTCCCTTTAACTTGTGTCTCACCATTCCATAGAAACCTTTTACACATTGTTTCTATTCTTTTCAGAACTTGATTTGGTAGCATGAAAATTTGTGACCAAAAAGCTTGCATAGATATTAGTACACTATTGACCAATTGCAACCTTCCTGCATATGATAAGAATTTGACAGTCCATGTTGTAATTCTGCCCAGTATCTTGTCTATTAAAGGTTGGCATTGCCCTACTGATAGTTTCCTTGAGCTCAAAGGTACTCCAAGGTATCTAAAAGGAAGTAGCCCCTTAACAAAGCCTGTATTATGTAGGATTACTTTCTGCATTTCTACTGACACACCTCCAAAATACACACAGTTGTTGGCCTGATTTGCTATGAGTCCAGACACCTTTGAGAACTATTGGAAGCACTCATACATGAGGGTAGTTGATGATTCATCTCCTCTGCTAAACAACAAAAGGTCATCAACAAAACTTAATTGGATTATGTGTTGTCTGTGACATCTAAGATGATACTTAAAATCTGGATTTCTTCTCAATGTTTTCAGCAATCTTGTGAGGTAATCCATAGCCAAGACAAACAAATAAGGGGACAGAGGATCCCCTTGTCTCACCCCTCTCTTTTCTTTAAAAGGTGCACTAGGATATCCATTGATTAATATAGAATAAGAGACAGTCCTAACATAACTCATTATCCATCCTATGAACCTTTGAGGGACTTGCATACCAGCTAGAACTTCCTCCCGAAAATGCCACTCCAAAGAGTCATAGGCCTTCTGCATATCTATCTTGAACATACATCTTGGGGTGATCCTTTTTCTACCATACCCTTTTACCAGTTCATGACCAAGGAGTACATTATCAGTCAGCATTCTGCCAGGCACAAAAGCAGCCTGACCTGGATCAATTAGATAATTCATCACAATATAAAGCCCATTTGTGAGCATTTTTGAAATGATCTTATATAGGGTAGTGCAACAAGAAATAGGCCTGTATTCTTTTATGGATGTGGGATGCTTCACCTTTGGAATTAGTGTAACAGAGGTTCAGTTTATAAGGGCATACATATCAGAAGTATGAAAAAATTGTAAGACATCTTCTGTTACCTCCTCCCCTATGATTGGTCAAGCTTTTTTAAAGAAGTAAGAATCGAAACCATCATCTCCTGGTGCTTTAGAGTCCCCAATGCTCATCAATGCTGCCTTAACATCAGTATTCTTGAATGGTTGGATGAGAAGCAATTGTTGTTCTCTTGTAAGTAATGGTCCATCTTTTAGTATCTCAGGTTCAGTAGTTTGCATGTGATTGTTACATTGTCCTAACAACTTTTTATAAAACCCCACAACCTCCTTTGTGACATCTGCTGCTTCCCTTATGACAGTTCCATCCTCTTTTGTTAGTATGTTGATCTGATTTTGAACCTTCCTACCTTTCATACTAGCAAAGAAATAAGCATTGTTATCATCCCCCATTTGAGCCATTGTATTCTGGACTTCTGTTTATATATATCTTCCTCAATCTTACTCCACTTTGTCAATTTTGTTCTTAATGCTTTCTCCTCATCAATACTGCCTTGTGTATTTGGACCTACTCTCATACTTATTTGTTTATCTAGGAGCTCTCTTCTAAGTTATTGTACTTTCTTAGAAACCCCCATAAACTCTTTGTTATTTAAATGTTGCATCTCTTTCCTTACCCTTTTCAGGTTTCTCCAGACCCCTTTCATACCTCCACCTAATATTTGCCAGCCATCTTTCACTCTGTCCCTGAATTCTGGATGTTTTCCTATACAATTATAGAATCTGAAAGGTCTCTTCCTTGTATCTCTTTTGTCCTCCATTATCAAACCTAGGGGAGAATGATCTGAAAACAAAGGCTCCATAGCAATGACCTGTTGTGTTGCCATCTTATTCACCCATTCAGCATTAACTATAGCTTTGTCTATTCTACTATATACATGTCCATTAGTCCATGTGAAATTCCTTCCTCCTATCTGCAGTTCCACTAGATTAGAATCATTCACACACTCTTTGAAATCTTTTGTTTCTGCATCTTGAACTTGGCTTCCAACTATTCTATCTTCTTGTTCTAGTATAGAGTTGAAATCCCCCATAATCAGCCATGGCTCATTAATTTGACTACTCATCTTATGAATTGCTGTCCATAATGGTATTCTGGTACTTATAGTATGCAGTCCATACACAACAGTAAAATGAAATTGTGTATTGTTAATGTCCACCAAACCATGTATGTATTGTTCTGTATCTACCATTTTTGTGAAGCTTATTTCCTTGGAATTCCATGCCACCCATAACCTTCCTTTTACATTTATATTGGCATTTGAGCACCACTCCCAGCCTGGTAGACTTTTATTGATAATAACTTTTTCTCTATCTTGCCTTACTCTATGTTCACATACTACTATTAGATTTACTTTATTCCTTCTAACAAATAATCTGAGCTCCTTATGTTTCACCTCCTGGTTAAATCCCCTCACATTTCAAGTTACTATCATGTTTTTGATGGTTGTATAACTGTCATTTCCATTCCACCACCTCCTTCTCCCCTCGTGTGTCCTTCCTCATATATCAGTACCCCTGATTCAAAACCCTGTCCTCCTCTTGTAACTGGATTGTTCCTAGAGTCTCTTCTGCCAGAGGTTCTATGCCTCACAGTTTGCCATTCTCCTTGTTCCTGTGTTGTTTCATCCTTCTCATGATCTGATTTTTCCTGTGTGTTACCTGGATTCCTTGTGCCTTGCTTGTGGTTGGTATCCATTCTTTCCTTTGCCCTTGTCCCTGACTTTTCTTCTGGATCTGTATAGGTGCAACTTGTTTATCCACACATGCGTGCCCCACTTGTAGACATTTTTGGCAAAATATTGGTTTCCATTCATACCAAACTTTCTACTCCACTATTTTTCCTTTTGGATCCTGTATTTTAATCACCTTTGCCAGGGGTCTAGTTACATCTACTTCCACTAAAATTCTAGCAAAAGAGATTCTACTAGTTTGAGTTGTACATTCATCGGCATATAAAGGCTTCCCCACACTACTACCTATTTTACTCAAGACAACTGAATTCCAACAATTAAGAGGCAGATTTGGTAGCTTGACCCATAGTGGAATGGTAGTAAAAATCTCCTCCTTGAAATTGAACTCCGGAACCCATGGTTTCATTATGACAGGCCTTCTCAGTAAATGGTGAGGCCCTGAGCACAACACCATATCCCTGTCTTCCTCATTTGCAAATCTCACAACAAAGTAGCCATCTATATGATATAATATTATAGGTTTTGTGGAGAAGTTTCCTTGTCCCATTATAAACCTCTCCATGGCTCCAATAGATGGAGCTGTTCCCACCACATATACTACTAGTGATGGAGCCCATTTCTCATCATCTTGAGCTACATCCTCAGGCAATATCTCCACTATTTTTTCCCCATCCACAATCACTGGTGGTATGTAGTTAAGATTCATACCTCTAGTTGCCAAGAGGTTAGTAGCAAAAAGATTCGTCCACGGCTTCTGTACTGCTTCTCCATTCATTTTGAGCTTCCTCTGCGTATTGTTTGGTTTGCCCTGTGTTACTGTTCCATTGCTTCCCAGTAAGATCTGTGGTTTTCCAGATCCAGTTCCTCTTTGTTTTGACAGCTCTGGCCAATGTTCATCTACTACTGCTTCCCCCTTTTCCTTGCTTGTAGCAATCATCGGAGCTGGTGATGGTCCATCTGGTGTATTCTGTTGCATTTCATCATTTGTGTCCCTCCTATTTGTCTGTGCTGCTGTGGTGCTACTATCTAGCCCATGGTTTATCTCCTCCTCTCTCAGTCTTTGCGTTGCTCATCGCGGTCGTCCCCTCCCCATTTCCGGCAAGGTGCAAGTTAGTGCACACTAACATGCGCCTAGAGAGAAAAAGTTGAGAGTTATTTTTAATTAATTATCATCATTATAATTTTATAATTTGAAATGTGTTTTTGATTTAGCAATTCGAGCAAAGAACCTTTGCAAAAATCAAATTGCAGTTTGATAATAAACATGTGACCATAACATAGATGCATCTATTAAAATCACAATATTAAATGGTCCACATGGCAAGTGAACGGGCCCATATTCACCTTTTTATACATTTCAAAATTACAGGAGATACAATCTCAACCTTAGCTGGTACAACGATAATTTTATCATGAGAAGGAACAACACAAGAGAATTTTTGAAGAACTTATTATTTCTTCAATATATATAACCATATGAATTCTCATTTATTTTCGTATCATATTTGAACTGAGATGGTCATTAACCGGTCATGCCAATTGATATCTATTTCAATAAACTTCTAGTTAATTTGCATGTGATTCCATCATCATGTCCACATTTAGTTACCACAAACAATAGGAAAACATATGTAATCTTTCAAGTAAATATTTATAACCCACTTTGATTATAATAATATGAAGATCTTAAATCTTTCCATATTTTATAGTCTCAATATAATTTTTTTCTTTGACTATTTCTTTGAAACTTAAAAAGTTTCTTACGAGACTTACTAAAATTCCAATATCATGAGCAATTTTATTTCTTTGGGTAGTAGCACATTAGATCATCAAAGCTCACAATTAACATTGGATACTACCACATATTTCATAACATTGTTTGTGTGGTGAACATCTTTTTCAAGGAGAAATTTATATCATTATTGTCATGGTCAAAATCATTACAAGCAAAACTTGTTTCTTGATTTACTTTTGTCATTTGCATCTCCTCCCTTTTGTTTAATATCTAGCAAAATACTTTCGACACAAGGAGATATATAACCAATTCTTTTGCTCTTTCAATAGTTCATAATAAAACATACCATAATATTTGTGATGTACTAAAAGTACTTGACCAATGACCATTTATACCAACATAAAATTTCTTTGTTTCTCTCTAACCTCCCATAGGGGTGAGTTGTGGTAATTATTAAATCATATACGAGTATCTCTTTATTTATAATATTCATCATCTCTTGACACATTCACTTTCAAGTATAGTCCACTTCTCATGATACTTATCACAAATAACATTCTCTTCAAGGAATTGACTATAATCATACATACATGATTTATAATTATATATTATTAATTTTTTCATTAGAAGTTCATTGTCATGCTTTGAAATTTGTCATATTCATATGACATACACATACCTCGACATCACTTTTGAAAGTCAAGTGTATCACCACTTTTTCATCCTTTTCTTTGATGGAGGATTTATAAAATTTATCAAATTATTAGGTCTCATAACAAAAATGTTTCTAATGACCTTTCATACCATTTTTCATGACAAAAATTACCTTCACTCTTCAAAAATTCCATTTTGAGAACTCATGTACTGCTACCACATTCATTTTAGAGAATGAAGCAAAATTAAGTATTTCATAATTTTTCATCAAGAGCACATCTATTTGCTCAGTCATCATTGTCTCATCAGTATATTGCATTAGAATTTGAAATGAAGGTTTTTTTTTTTTATATAAGAAGGCTTGTAGGCCATATTTAGTGGGACTTGAATCCAATATCTTATCATCATAGTGCATCAAAACTTTAATTGATGTCTTACCCTTTTGGTGCGATGAAATTGAATTCATCGTCTTACCTTTAACCATTGACATAATAAGCCAAAATGCAACTGGAATCACCCTACAACCTTTAACATTATTACTACTTTATAATTATACACATAAATATTGAATTTATCTACAACAAAAAACGTTGTTTATCTTAGAAAATATGTAGTTATCATTATCAAATTTTTTCAAGAAAAATGAGCAATTGAAACTTCCAAATTATTTAGGATTTTTGTTATCCATGAGAAATAGGATATTAAATCCACATCATGATGACAAATAAAAAGGTCAAGATGTAGAAATATATATTTCAACTTAAACATTATAGTAGGTAAAAATTGCTCCAAATTCCATCACTACTAACATGTGCTTCTCCTTAAAAAAAAATACTATCTTACTATCTTGAAATATACATAATTACATTTTGTAGATAAACCCAACTTCTTATAGATACTATATGTTCTAGAAATTAATTTACTTCAAAATCATCAATTAAATTAACAAGACAAAAGATCATAAGATGACTTCACGATAAATTAATAGATTCAGCACTAATATAATTAGTAGTTCATGATCCATTCAAATGAGAAACAAACATTTACATCTAAATAACTTGTTCTAGAAATCCCAAATTTCCGACAAAATAAGTAATAAAATTTCATATTCCATATGATAATCTATCAAATTTTAACAAGCACAAAATTAGGAAGGCGAATTTAAATTTATATTTTCCTTCTTACATCCATGGTTAGTTCAATAAATTAAGGAAAAAAAATAATTAAGATGAAGAAGCTATAAGCAACTAATGAGTAACAAAATTATCGAAAGATGTTTCCATATCGTGGTAATATTAATATTGTAAGGTGAACTTGAGTTTTAGAATACCTTAATTCTTAATTGTTGATGCATAAAATCAAACATATAAATATATATATATATATATATATATATATATATATATATATATATATTGG
>JAJOOI010017262.1:0-18120 GCA_029582585.1 Solanum bukasovii | reverse complement strand
TTACCTCATATTAGACATCATAATCAATGTTTGGCTTAGTTATTACTTCGCACCAATCGACACTAGCCTATTAGATAGTATCACACTAAATCTATGTTGATAATTCTTTTCTCGTTAATTACCTCCTTGGTCCGGCAAGTAGTAACGAGGCAAGTTCTAACATTGGTCACCGTTAAAAAGACTTCTAAACGAAAGAATTATCAATGCATGCAAAACACTATTCAAGAATTGATTATTTACTATTCATACTTTGTTAATCGCTTATGGTTCCCACGACCCTAGTTATGAAAGTTAGCTACTCATTATCTAAAAAACACAATCAAATTTTATTAAAATAAATATGCTTGTGTTAATCATAAAAAGATAAGAACAATAGCTAAACTATCTTTTATTAATCACGAATACAAATAAATAATAAAGGAGAAGAAAGAATAAACCACAATTCACCGGCCTCCACGGCGGCTCTTCCAAAGTTCCTATGCTAAAAGAAAATTTATATTGTGTCTTGTATCTTGGCTCTTGGCTTTTTCTTTCAAATAATTATTTCTATGCACTATTTATAGATGTAGGAAACCTTAAATAAAATAATTGAGTCCAAATTAAATTAGGAATCAAATTTTTTTTTCCGCCACGTGAATCATGTTACTGCCGCCTCCACATATTTCTTTCCTATTCAGTTGCTGCCACGTGGCAGCAGGAAACATCAAAGTTGAAATTCCTCAGTTGCAGCCGTCATTCCATGTATATATAAATATACTCCCTCCGTCCCTATTTAGTTGTCCATATTTCCTTTTTTAGTTGTCCATTTTGACAAATCAAGAATGGACAACAATTTTTTTCCTATTATACCCTTATTTACACTTCTTGAAAATTGTAAAAGTGTATGTTTTTTCCCTCCAATTTATTTCACTTGAATTCAAAGAAGTGGTTGTAATTTTGAAGTAAAAAGTTGTCATAAGGGTAAAATTGTAACTTCACTGTGCTAATCATTGTTGCCTTAATCTGTGTATCATTTCTAAAGTGGACAACTAAAATGGGACAGAGGGAGTATTATTTAATTCAATTTAATCCATTAAGTTGTCTGCTTGATTTTCTTCTTCAACCTTCCTTCTTTAATTCGGTTTAGCTCCAAACTTCTTCATTTTTCCACCAATTTAATCTTACAAATAAAATACGTAATTTTGCACAATTCATAAAATTCATGCTAAAAAAAAACAAATATAAATAATAAATGTGAGGAAATAATGATTAAAAATATATATTTTTAGCCTCACATCAACACCCCACACTTAAACTTTTGTTCGTCCTTGAGAAAACATTAAAACTCATCCCAAGAAAAAAATCATACTTGCAATGGAATCACTTTGATTAATACAAACGATTAGGCCATATACCAATTCGAAACATCAAGTACACTTCTCAATCATTATGCAAGTCATCCAAAAAAACAACAAACCTCCTAACCTCAAGGAAGGACTTTGAACTCATCAAATTTAAGCTTGCTCACCTACTCTCATCAAAGAAAGTTAATAAAATCACCTATCTATCATGAAAGAAGTACCCTCACAAGAAGAAATAGTCCACACACTCAAATCAAAAGATTGAATATAAATTAAGGACTTGGCATCAAAGAATACTCTCACACTCACAAAGAAAAATCACATGCATGCACAAAGAACCATATGCTTGCCTATTACGTACATCCCCACTAATTAAGCATGCTTGAATAGATTCAAATGGGACTTTAACGGGTTGTAATGTAGGCTAGGGGACGGGTAGGAAAACTATATAATAGTGACTCACACTTCCTTAACCACTTTGCAATTTTAGACTTCATAACCCATTATTTTCTTTTCTTTATTTTCAGCCCTCTTTTAAACAATTATTTCACAAGTAATTCTCATCATCTCAAGAATGTTTCAATCACTTTATTTTATAAAAAAGTTTTCCTTCATAATAACCACCATCAACTTACCTATTTTACATGCGTTAAGGTGCATGATATCCTTGGAAGGACCAGGGCCATCATAATCGATGTTTGGCTTAGTTATTACATCGCACCAATCGACACTAGCCTATAAGATAGTATCACACTAAATCTATGTTGATAGTTCTTTTCTCGTTAATTACCTCCTTGGTCCGGCATGTAGTAACGAGGCAAGTTCTAGTGTTGACCATCGTTAAGAAGACTTATAAACGAAAGAATTATCAATGCATGCAAAACACTATTCAAGAATTGATTATTTACTATTCATACTTTGTTAATCAATTATGGTTTCCACAACCCTAGTTATTAAAGTTAGCTACTCATTATCTAAAAAACACAATCAAAATTTATTAAAATAAATATGCTTGTATTAATCATAAAAAGTTAAGAACAATAACTAAACTATCTTTTATTAATAAGGAATACAAATAAATAATAAAGGAGAAGAAAGAATAAACCACAATTCTCTGGCCTCCACGGCGGCTCTTCCAAAGTTTCTATGCTAGAAAAAAATTTATATTGTGTCTTGTATCTTGGTTCCTGCCTTTTTCTTTTAAATAATTATTTCTACTATTTATAGATGTAGGAAACCCTAAATAAAATAATTTAGTCCAAATTAAATTAGGAGTACGATTTTTTTTCCAGCTGCGTGAATCATGGTGCTGCCGGCTCAACATATTTCCTCACTATTCACTTGCTTCCATGTGGCAGCAGCAAATATCAAAATTGAAATTCCTCAATTGCAGCCGTCATTCCCATGTATATATAAATATATTATTTTAATCAATTTAATCCATTAAGCTGTCAGCTTGATTTCCTTCTTCAACCTTCCTTCTTTAATTCGTTTTAGCTCCAAACTTCTTCATTTTTTCACCAATTTAATCCTACAAATAAAATACGTAATTTAGCACAATTCATAAAATTCATGCTCAAAAAGAACAAATATAAATAATAAATGTGAGGAAATAATGATTAAAAATATGTATTTTTAGCCTCACATTAACACCCCACACTTAATCTTTTTTTCGTCCTTGAGCAAACATTAAAACTCATCCCAAGAAAAAAATCATACTAGCAATGTCATCACTTTGGTTAATACAAACGATTAGGCCATATACCAATTTGGAAACATCAAGCACACTTCTCAATTATTATGTAAGTAATCCAAATAAACAAAAAACCTCCTAACCTCAAGGAAGGACTTTGAACTCATCAAATTTAAGCTTGCTCACCTACTCTTATAAAAGAAAGTTAATAAAATCACCTATCTATCATGAAACAAATGCCCTCACAAGAAGAAATAGTCCACACACTCAAATCAAAAGATTGAATATAAATTAAGGACTTGGCATCAAAGAATATTCTCACACTCACAAAGAAAAATAACATGCATGCACAAAGAACCATATGCTTGCCCATTATGTACATCTCCACTAATTAAGCATGCTTGAATAGATTCAAATAGGACTTTAACGGGTTATAATGTAGGCTAGGGGACGGGTAGGAAAACTATATAATAGTGACTTACACTTCCTTAACCACTTTGCAATTTTAGACTTCATAACCCATTATTTTCTTCTCTTTATTTTCAGCCCTCTTTTCAACAATTATTTCACAAGTAATTCTCATCATCTCAAGAATGCTTCAATCACTTTTTTTTTTAAAAACTTTTCCTTCATAATAGCCACCCTCAACTTACGTATTTTGCATGCGTTAAGGTGGACGATATCCTTGGAAGGACCAGGGCCATAATTAAGGTAACTTTTTTTTTTCATTTCACCTTCTTTCAAAGAGGGCTTTTAAGAACTTTGTAGCTTTAGTTGATTACCTTTTCACTCAACCATCCCCTTTTCTCAGAATTGATAATTAGAATAAGTCTATGCTATAATGCTCAAGGAAGCAAGGTGCAAAAATTAGGGATTCAACAAAATAGTCAAAGGAAAAATATGGCTACAAACAAAAGGCTACAGGCTCAAAAGGGCTAACTAATGATAAAATATTTGAAAAGGCTAAAATTTACCAAACAAGCTATATACAAAGTCACAACCATGATCTTAGATGTCATAGAGTCTGCAATTTTATTTTTTTTAGTCAAGCATTCACAAGAAAGTACTATTCAAAAATTAGGCCCAAATAGTAAGTACCACATAACTAAAAAGGGTCTTTTCTTTTCTCTCCAAAAAATAATTAAAAAAATTATTCCTAAAAAAAAAAAAAAAAAAGACACTCGGTTTAAAGGGACTATCCTCAGGAAAAGAAACGAAAACAAAAGCTAAGGAACTCATCCTAAAAAGAAAAGACTCAATAAAATGGTAAAAACTAGGAATTCATTCCTCCACCCCACACTTAAAAAGATGCTATGTCCCCAAAGCATTAGATAAAATTTAAAACAAGGTTAGGAAAACTCCCTGAGGCCTTTAGGCCTAGCTAGTCGCATGTTCTCTTAATTTTTATCAAGGGTCGTGACCCCACACTTAAGCTCAAACATTTTCCTTTGCTTCAATTTTTTTGTTTTTGTTTTTTGGGTACTCAGACTTCCCATACTCTGCAAAAAAAAAAAAAAAAAAAAAAATTGATACTAATAAAATAAAATAAGAAGTTACACTACTAATTGGGTTGCCTCCCAATAAGCACTTAATTTAACGTCGCGGCACGACACCATCAATTTTACTATTTTTCCTTCCACTTTGAAGATATGAATTGCACCCCTAATTTCACATCAATATTTCTGGTACGCTCAAGAGGTGGTGCTATGAAAATAAAGGTGCCAAACAATAGATATCGCATTATGCACCTCTTGGATCCTAAGTGAGGAATGTAATTCTCCGATATTGGAACAATAAATTCAAGAATATAGACACAATTTTCCTCCTCCATACACTCTTCTATAGGCTCAGATGGCTCGATTAATATCTCATCATCTAAATATAATGTTGAAAAATGATTGGAATGAGGTCCAATGCGCCCTAACTTATGAATTATTTTATTATTTAAACCCTCATATTTACACATACTAGAGTTTTTAAAAGTAAAATTATCTACTTCATTACATAACTCTAGTGCACGCTTCTCAACAATGACAACATCAATAAAAGTATGATCAAGCAATTGGCCCTCAACCTTTAGCTCTTCAAGTTGACTTATAAGTATTGTTTCTTCCTCACACATAGTATAACTAAATTGTTGGGTGTCATATAATTTAATCTTTGCACTCAACTCAATATCTAAATAATAGAGATCAAATTCAAAGGCATATTCACTACTGCGCTTACATATTGATTTATAACAAAGTATTAACAAATCTTCCATGTCCCCATACAGCTTATCTAGTTGAGAAAAAATTAGCTTATAAGAATCCATAATATCACAAGGGCAAAATTGCAAGAACACTTATCACTACATACATTTTTCAAATGACATCTCAAGAAGAGTAAAAGATATATGATAATAATAAAAAAA
Source organism: Solanum bukasovii (assembly GCA_029582585.1). Taxonomy (NCBI): domain Eukaryota; kingdom Viridiplantae; phylum Streptophyta; class Magnoliopsida; order Solanales; family Solanaceae; genus Solanum; species Solanum bukasovii. The sequence continues at coordinate 12,674 of JAJOOI010017262.1, read as the reverse complement.
TAAAAAATTTAAAACTAATCCTAAGAAACAAAAACAAGACTACAAGTCAAAATAAATACTAAACACAATTTCTAAGCCACATTCTCCGGCAGCGACACCATTATTTGATAACGTTCAAATATACTTCTTGAAAAGAAATATACACTATCGTATGCAATATATTTACCCAACTATGAGTCGGGGTCGATCGCACAGAGAATATGGAAGAATATTGTCAATAGCAAATTTTTAATTCGATAGTCGTTATATAACAATTGGGGGATTTAATTTGAAATAAAATAAGAAAAACAATAAAAAGATAGCTTTGAGCTAAGTATTTATTTATATTCAGATTATTAAAAGTAACTAGGAATGTGTTCCCCATAAGCTCATAACGCAGTAATCCTAATAATAGTAATCATTTTCTAGTGTATTACATGCAAAGTGATAAGTTAGGTATCTCTAAATCCTTGGTCCGGCATCTAGAGAATTTCACCCCGCACCTTGGTCCGGCTACGTGTGTAAAATTTACTAACCCTTACCTTTACCTCATATTAGACATCATAATCGATGTTTGGCTTAGTTATTACTTCGCCCCAATCGACACTAGCCTATTAGATAGTATCACACTAAATCTATGTTGATAGTTCTTTTCTCGTTAATTACCTCCTTGGTCCGGCAAGTAGTAACGAGGCAAGTTCTAACGTTGGCCATCGTTAAGAAGACTTCTAAATGAAAGAATTATCAATGCATGCAAAACACTATTCAAGAATTGATTATTTACTATTCATACTTTGTTAATCAATGATGGTTCCCACAATCCTAGTTATGAAAGTTAGCTACTCATTATCTAAAAAACACAATCAAAATTTATTAAAATGATTATGCTCGTGTTAATCATAAAAAGGTTAAGAACAATAGCTAAACTATCTTTTATTAATCACGAATACAAATAAATAATAAAGGAGAAGAAATAATAAACCACAATTCTCCGGCCTCAACGGCGGCTCTTCCAAAGTTCCTAAGCTAGAAGGAAATTTATATTGTGTCTTGTATCTTGATACTTGGCTTTTTCTTTTCAAATAATTATTTCTATGCACTATTTATAGATGTAGGAAATCCTAAATAAAATAATTGAGTCCAAATTAAATTAGGAATCCAATTATTTTTTTCCGCCGTGTGAATCATGGTGCTGCCGCCTCAACATATTTCTTCACTATTCACTTGCTGCCACGTGGCAGCAGCAAACATCAAAATTGAAATTCCTCAATTGCAGCCGTCATTCCCATTGTATATATAAATATATTATTTTATTTTATTTAATCTATTAAGCTGTCTGTTTGATTTCCTTTTTCAACCTTCCTTCTTTAATTCGTTTTAGCTCCAAACTTCTTCATTTTTCCACCAATTTAATCCTTCAAATAAAATACGTAATTTATCACAATTCATAAAATTCATGCTCAACAAGGACAAATATAAATAATAAATGTGAGGAAATAATGATTAAAAATATGTATTTTTAGCCTCACATCACTTTGCTTCCCTCATCTCAAGGGGAATGAACCTATCAAAAACGCTGATTTAAACACATCCCACTCTACGGGACCAGCTCCTACTGGCGTAGCTTCTTTCCATTGATTGTACCACACTTGAGCAACCCCCTAAAGTTGGTAAGCGGCAAATTTCTCCTTTTCTACCAGAGTGACTGATACGCTCAAATTACACCTTCCTAAAGAAGCGTAAGCGATCGTTATCAAGTAAAGAACCCAACTTGTAGGTTGGAGTCGATCCCACGAGGAAAATGGTTTAGACTTAACTTTAACCTACACTTATATTCGTTTAGTCAAATTACTTCCAGAAACAAGTAATTAAAAAGGGGGGATTTGTGAAATAAATTGTAAGAATTCAATAAGTAATCAGTAAACAAAAGTCAATTTTTTTTTGCTGTTATCAAGATGAGAAAATTAACTAAGGTATACGTGTTCACCACAAGCTCATAACTCAGTAATCCTAGTAATAGCAATCATTTCCTAGTACATTACAAGAAAAGTGATAAGTTAGGTATCTCTAAATCCTTGGTCCGGCATCTAGAGAATTTCACCCCGCACCTTGGTCCTGCTACGTGTGTATAATTTACTAACCCTTACATTTACCTTATATTAGACATCATAATTGATGTTTGGCTTAGTTATTACTTCGCACCAATCGACACTAGCCTATTAGATAGTATCACACTAAATCTAACACTAAATCTATGTTGATAATTCTTTTCTCGTTAATTACCTCCTTGGTCCGTCAAGTAGTAACGAGGCAAGTTCTAACGTTGGCCACCGTTAAAAAGACTTCTAAACGAAAAAATTATCAATGCATGCAAAACACTATTCAATAATTGCTTATTTACTATTCATACTTTGTTAATCGTTGAAAGATCGCACAACCCCAGTTGTGTAGTTTAGTTACCCATAATCATATGAACACAATTCATTGCTTTAGATGAAAGAATTATGAACTTACGTAGTTGAGAAAAATAAACCCAGAAATTTAACTTGAATTGCAAACCAAATCTTCAAAACTAACTTTTGGAAATCAAGAATTGCTAGGGTTGCAAAATTAATTCCAAAGTCACAAAGTAAAACAAAAGTAATAAAGTCTAACCCCAAAAATGAGGTTTACATGCCCTATTTATAGAAAATAAGTCCTAAATTGAAAGGGAAACAAATTAAGGAAAGTTTGTTCAGGCATGCGTCTTCATTCCACGAGACTGACTTACGGAGCGTCAATGGATCTATGGTTCGTGAGTCCCTTCCGTCAGCCAGGACTTAGAAAATATTTCAACTTCAAAAAGTTAGCTTCTCTGAAGCAAACGACGGAGCTGCAGTACGGACCGTAGATCGATCTATGGTCCGTCAATCCCATTTCGTAGCTCCACACTTAGAATCTTCCACAAATCAGGTACCGAAACCCTCGCAGTATCAATTTACGGATCAACAGTACGGTCCGTTGATCAATCTATGGACCGTCAATGGCCACCGTGGTTCCACACTTGGTTAGATTTCCCTGATTTGCCTTCCCTGCCTTGCCTACTGATCTACGGTCATCACCTACCGAGCGTCAATGGACCTACGATCCGTAGATCACCTCCATAGATGCCCTTTTCTGTAGTTCTTTCAGCTGTCTCTTTACTTCCGCGCTTGAACATCTTTCCTGCAAAATATGACAAAAACACATAAAAACCAATACAAAAAGGCCCTAGACACACACAAATTGTAAGTGAAATGTATTAGAAATACCGTAAACTCATGGTATATCAACACCTTCAACTTAAATTTGTTGTTTGTCCTCAAGCGACGCACTAAGACTGTAAATGACACTTGTATAGAAGCAAGCATTTCAAGCACAAGAAATCACATGGCTTTCTACCCCACTCTCTTTTCAGGTACAAAATTTGTTCTCTTAGACTCGACAAGCTAATTCATGCAGATCAAACCATGACAACGATCAACCAACCAACACACAACATACATTGTTTCACTATCACCAAGGTACCAACTTTTCGACAACATAAATAGTGCCCTACTTCAAACAAAATCCCTTTTCTGTCACACAGTGACTTATGAATTTTAGTACAAGGATTCATTCAACACTCACACTCAGAAATAACTTCAAGTACAGTTAGTGCTCAATACCATAGGCTTGCCCTTATTTTCGCTGCTTAGACACTCCAAACTAGACTCTAGGATCACTATAGGACTTTCTTGGCTTGTAACGTAGGCTCTGGGTCAGGTGTGGTACATTTGGGTACTTCTTAGTGACTTTCTGCCCTCCTTGACATTACACTAGGCTTTTAACCTCTTTTTACCCTATATTTGCCATCCTGTCGTTGTACCTTCTTTCCCTTCATTTTCTCTTCAACCATGGATGTGACTTTAGACTTTGTAGCCCTGTTTTTATTTTTTTTTATTTTTTTAGCTTTCAACATGTCACATCCTTTCCTCTCTTTTTCAACATCAAACTCTTTTCATACCCATTTTTCTTTCGGTTTCCTCTTTCATAGTTACCCTCACTTTTATGGATTTTCCATTGGTTGAGGTGCACAATACCCGATAATGGGTCAGGGCCAAGATTGAAGTTACTTTTTACATTAGCCACCCTCAACTTAGGCTTTTGGCCAACATAGTCGATTATGGGAAGGTGAGTTCGGGGTTTAGAAAGAAATGGTTTAATTTTAGGCTCAAAGCATTTGGATCAAAGGGAACATTTATTTCATTTGGTTGGATCCTTCTTTTAGGCAATTTGTGGACTTATCAGAACATGGGCCTATGATCACTTCCTAACCTCTAGATTGAATTGTCTGAGCAGGACTAACCGGGAAAGTTCTAGTTTTTCACAAAAACTGTTTGAACAATCAACTATTCTCACACTCTCTTGGCACATAGTTTCATTATCAGATTACCCAGTTCAAGTTTCAGCTTAAGTCATGCCATCAAGTTGATTCATTATCATGTCATACTCAGAGCCAACACATTCAACTTGTCTTAGCCTACCAATTCTAGCACACATCTCAAAATTTGGACATGTATATTTTTCATAAGCCATCATGCTTCATTCTTTTTCATGCTTCTATACATACAAACCTAACACATGCCGGTTCAACATAAATTAAACAGTCTCCTGGGGAAAAAGAACACAGGCAAGAAAACCCCAAGAGAGGATTTATGAGTTGGGTTAATCAGACTTCACCCTATCACTCACAATCCATTTACCCCACCCCCAACAAAAATAGATGTGATTGTTCCTAATGCATACAAGAACAGTAAAAGATAATGGATTGGGTGAAGCAAACCTGTGGCGCATAGCGCCGACGAATCATAAATGAGTGGGTGGGTCCGGTTTCCCAGAGCCCGCTGGAACAATAGTTAGGTCACCCTCAATAGTGCCCACATCATCCATCATAGCACCATCAGTGGTGCTTACAATGTCCCTTACAATAGGCGAGACCTCTACAACTGGGGTAGAACTCGATGCCCCTGAAACACTCTCACGCACCCTCCGCTGGCGCAACTCTTAATCTAAAATCGAAGCCTTCCTAGCCTCCCTCTCCTGCCTACGCTGTCTCTTTTGAGCTTTTTCCTCCTCAGTGAGACTAGAATGGTGCCTCTTACCTTTGGCATGTGTATGCTCAGGCCCCTCCTCGGCGGTCCCACTGAATAAAACATCCAGCACCGTATCATCAGCCAGTGCAGTAGGTGTAGCCTGAGGCTCAACTGTAGGGGTGGAAAAAATGGCATCAACGTCGGTTCGGAGACTGGCTAACTGAGCTAGCAAAGAGGATAGATCTATGGCCCGGGCTTATCGCTCGAGGACTCGCAATTCAAAGGCATCAAGACGCTTATTAACAGCTTGGACCTTTCGGTCCATCATGCCCTCCATCCTTCGCTCCATTCTGTCCTCCGACTCGGCTTTTGACTTTTGCATCCACGGATGGATCTGATATAGCAGTGTGGCAATCTGAGCCTCTAATTTCTTTACTCTGGCCAACGGGACAACAGTAGCTCCTAATTGTGGTGTGGATCGGGATGAACTAGAAGCCATACTAGCTGCCTGGGAAGAGGAGGCTGGGACAGTATCAAAATGATCTGGTCTAATGTGGTCACCGCCCTGTACCTGCCCCACCGTGTCTGCAAGATTTGCGCCAAAGGGAGGTAACTCAACCTGGTGCTCTCTGCGAGGTGCCGCCACATTTTTCTCATCTCGGATGAGGCCTATATCCAAAGTCTCGGTAGGGTGGATTAACCTATCACAATGCTAAATCGGCACTCCAGAGTCCCTACACAAATGGAAAATCAAACATGGAAAGGGGTAAGTAGTGGAGGTCTTGAATGCTCTCTCATGAATCTCTGCCAGCAGCATGCGGGCAAAGTCAATCTCCACTCATGCTACTAATGCTGCAACCATGACCGCTCTGTCCCAAGTGAGTTGGTTGTCAGCTTTTGTAGGCGACACTCTGTTATGCACCAACAACCAGAAGAACTTGGCCGCAAAATTTAATGTGGCCTTTCGGAAACCCAACCATAGTGTGGCGACCCACTCCGCACGCTCGCCATCTGCAGCAATATACTTAGCCAACCATAGTATAACATCCTCTCGCTGCTAAGCATTCCTATGGAAAGCACCGCTTTCAAGATGTCCCATCTGTAATCAAACTCCACTGTGTTTAGTGACCAAGAGTGACCTGTGGTAGGCCCATAGAGAAAGCGACTGATGGTGGCCTGTGATATGTCTAACGGACAACCTCGAACCGTAGTGGAAGTGAGAGGATCTTGGGCTAAGGGCTTTGATTGCTTGGAGATTAACCCACGTAGAGTGGCAGTATAGGAGGCGTAGAACTCCTGCACAATCTCCTCGCTATAAGTTCCTGGGTCTCGAGCCATCCAGTCACACTTGTGAAGGTTAAAAAGTCGGTGGATATCAGGGACAGTGTGCAAGCTCCTAGTGAGGACTCTGCGTTCCTCTGTAATAAGTCGGGCCATCTTCTATTTGTCATTCTTCATCTTGTCATACCGAGAAATTTTCCATTGGCCCTCTACACACCATCTATTTGGCTCACCGGCTACTGGAGTAGGATCATCATTCCGTGGTGCAGGTACTGACTCCAAGCTAGTGGCCTCATCAGACAAGGCTACTTGATCATTTTCATCGGACCTTGTGGCTGATTTAGCACTGGACCCTGTAGCATGGGAAGATTCGGACCCTGAAGCATGGCTAGACTTAGAGCCCGAAGCCTGGGTAGACTTGGAGCCAAACGTAGACCCATTAGCTGAACTGGAAGCAGCCCCAGTTAGTGACCCGATCAGTGTGTGCTCTTCATCAGACTGGGAGACAGTGACTACGTCGGGAATAACCTTCTGGGGTGCCTCTGGTGGTTCGGGGTACAGTGGGAGAAGTCCTTGTGTTAGGAGGAACGTATGCTGGATCTTTTTCTGTGTCCGTATCCTCATCGATTAACCTGAAACTAGGAGCAACAAATTTTGACTTGCCCTGTTTTGAGTAGCTGACTAGCTTCTTGGGTGCCATCGTACCTATGGAAGCGATATTAGTGCCAAAACTAACTCTAAACAAACTAAATTTTTTTTAGAACTATACACGAACAGTAACAAAATCCCAAAAAAAATTCAGACAGAAGCTACGGTAGTCATCCACGGAGGGGACCTACGGTCCATAGACTGATCTACGATCTGTGGAACTATTTCGTGGATCAAAGGACCAACAATATTGGTCGCAGATGGAAATCACTGATGTACAAAACAGTCCGTAGATTGATCTATGGATCGTAGTCCACATCCGTGGTGTCACACTTAGTGAAATTTTCAAGTGCATGAACCCATTAACCGAATCTACAGTCCGTAGACGGGGTATCGTGGATGCGATCTGTGCCAGGTTTCAGCCATTCTTTATTTTCAAGACCACATCTTAGACCATTTTCAACAATATCCTAGTCTAACCATGCATTTCAACGTTGAATCATGCTAGTTTGTCATTCTCAGGATTTCGATTAATAATTTTAACAAGTATTTAAGACAAACTTTCGAACCCTAAATCGAAACGTACATTTAGACTTATAATCACATACAAAAAGGCAACACAATTGCTATCTATTGTTCCTAGGGTATTGTAACTTCCAATTTTATCATGCAATTTCATCTAACAATTACCCAAGGTCAAGACCCAACTCCCGACTTTCTATATTCAATCTATGAACCGAAATTCATAGTGAGGGGAAAGTCTATTACCTTACAAGCAACGAGGAGTGGGGTGATTGTGTGACGAGACTAAGCTTTGCAAGACCAAAGAATCACCTCTTCGTTACTAACCCAACATCGGACCCTTTTGTGGAATATAAAGTGAGTTGTATTAGGAATGGAAAGGAATTGTGGGAATTATGGGGGAATGGAAGGGATGATTTTATGGGGGAGTTATGGAGTGATTTAGGGAGGTTATATAATGGTTGAAACGGCTGGAGAGTGAATAGAGGGAGGTGGAAATGATTTGAAATTAGGGGAGTTTTAAATAAAGGGGTCCGGGTCAGGTCAGACAAAATTAGGGTTTGGACCCACGAGACCCCATCTGAGGTCCGTGAGTCTCTCTACGGTCCATAGATTGGGACCGTAGATCACTCTTACACTTGGAAAAGTTTAGGGGATTACCTAGGATCTACGGACACCATCCACGGTCCGTGGATAGAATGACGGACCGTAAATGAGGTCCGTAGACCTCTGCACCACACCATTTTCTATAGATTTTTCATAGCGTACCTGCACATGTAGCAACCATTAGGCTATTCTTTTTACATTTTCTGGACACTTTTCAGACACGGACCCTATACCAATTCTAGCCAACACTAAAAAAACGAAAACACCTATCTAAATTGATACAGAGACAGAATTAAACAAAGAAAAGTACTAAATGGAAAACAGAAACCTATCGTTGGCTAGATTGTACATCTTGGGTGGCCTCCCAAGCAACGCTTGATTTAACATCGTGGCACGACGCAAGTTTCTTGATTATTCAGACTTCATCAAGATTGTAGGCCTCAATCACTTCTTGCAAATTTTCAGCATTTCCTAGATAGATCTTGATCCTTTACCCGTTTACCATAAACCTTGTTCCTTCACTATTCTCAAGTTCAACCGCTCCATGGGGGACCACTTTTGTGATAAAAAATGGCCCAGTCCATTTGGACTTGAGTTTGCCTGGAAACAAGCGCAACCTAGAGTTGAATAGAAGCACAAGATCACCAACCACAAATTCTCACTTTTCAATTCTTTGATCATGATACCGCTTCATCTTCTCTTTGTACAAGCCTGAACTTTCATAAGCATTTAGGCGAAACTCATCAAGCATATTCAAGTCATTCATTCTTTCATTAGATGCGGCGCCCCAATCCAAATTTAACTTTTTCATTGCCCAAATCACCTTATGCTCTAGCTCTACCGGAAAAATGACAAGACGTCCCATATACAAGTTGGTAAGGGGACATACCTATGGGGGCCTTGTATGCAGTACGATAGGCCTATATATCATCATCAAGCTTCCTTGACCAATCCGTTCTATTAGTATTCACAGTCTTCGCCAAAATCTGTTTGATTTCTCTATTGGACACTTCAACTTACCCACTAGTCTGCGGATGGTAAGGAGTGGCTACATTGTGGCGGACACCATATTTCTCAAGTAGTGCCTTGAACAACTTATTACAAAAATGAGAACCTCCATAGCTGATAATCGCCCTCGGTGTACTGAATCTGGAGAAGATATTCTTTTTGAAGAATGTGGTGACACTTTTACCTTCATTGTTGGGCAGCGCAACTGCTTCCACCCACTTCGATACATAATCAACAGCAACAAGAATATACTTCATCCTATATGAACTCACAAATGGACCCATAAAATCAATGCCTCATACATCAAACAACTCTATCACCAATATAGGATTCATAGGGAGCTCTTGCCTCTTTGAAATCCCTCCTTCTCTTTGGCAATGATCACAAGACTTGGCGAAATCATGAGCATCTTGGTGGATGGTAGGCCAGTAGTACCCACACTGCAAAATGTTATGCGTAGTCCGAATACCACTATGATGCCGACCAACAGGCGATGAATGGTATGCTTCAAGTACGCTCAACATCTCAACCTCGGGCACACAACGACGAATAATCCCATCAGTACAACTACGATACAAGTAAGGCTCATCCCAAAAGAATTTCTTCACATCATGCATAAACTTTCTCCTTTGGTGAAAAGACAAGCCTGGGGGCACCAAATCGCTTGCCAATTAATTAGCAAAGTCTGCAAACCATGGAATAAAATCATGAGAAGCAGCCAATACCTGTTCATCTGGAAAAACATTATTAATTTCAATCCTATCTCCAAGCTTTAGCATAGCCTCTTCCTCTAATCTGGACAAGTGATCGGCAACTTTATTTTCGGTCCCCTTTCTATCTTTTACCACAAAATCAAACTCTTGCAGCAACAATACCCATCTAATCAATCTTGGTTTTGCGTCTTTTTTCGCCATCAACTACCTTAATGCAGAATGGTCAGTATGCACTATGACCTTAGTACCAAGCAGGTAGGATCGAAATTTCTCGAATACGAAAACCACCGCAAGAAGTTCTTGTTCGGTCACAGTATAATTCTTTTGGGCCACATTTAGAGCTTTGCTAGCATAGTAAATAGGGTGAAGAATTTTCTTTTTCCTCTGTCCTAGTACTACACCAAGCACCACTCCACTTGCATCATACATTACCTCAAACGGTTGTCCCCAATCAGGTGAAATAACGATAGGTGCAGTAACCAACTTCTCCTTCAACTCTCCAAATGCTCTCAAACAAGCATCATCAAAATCAAACTTATACTCCTTTTCGAGCAGTTTGCACAATGGGTGTGCAATTTTTGAAAAGTCTTTTATGAATCTCCTATAGAACCCAGCATGCCTAAGAAAACTTCTAACACTTTTTTACAGAAATAGGTGGCGGAAGCTTTTCTATTACCTCAACTTTAGATCTATCAACCTCAATACCTTTCTCTGAAATTCGATGACCCAACACTATACCTTTTTTAATCATGAAATGACACATCTCCCAATCCAGCACCAAGTTGCAGTCTTCACACCTTTTAAGCACCTCGGCCAAATGATCCAGACAACGATCAAAAGAATCACCTATAACTGAAAATTCATCCATGAACACTTCAATAGTGTCCTCCACCATATCAGAAAATATCGACATCATACAACGCTGGAAGGTTGCTGGAGTATTGCACATTCCAAATGGCATCCGTTTGAAAGAAAAAGTCCCATAAGGGCAAGTGAAGGTGGTCTTCTCTTGGTCTTCTGGAGCTATAGAAATTTGATTGTAGCCCGAATATCCATCAAGAAAATAATACCAACCCTTTCCTGCAAGTCTATCCAACATCTGGTCCATGAACGGCATAGGAAAGTGGTCTTTTTCTGTCCACGCATTCAACTTCCGGTAATCCATACAAACTCTCCATCCAGTGACAGGCCTCATTGGAACAAGCTCATTTCTTTCATTTGGAACCACAGTAATACCACCCTTTTTAGGCACACAATGCACAGGACACACCCAACTACTATCTGCAATGGGATAAATAACTCCCGAATCCAGCCACTTGATGATCTCTTTTTTAACTACCTCTTGCATAGGTGGATTAAATCTTCTCTGGTGCTCGATATTGGACTTATGATCTGGCATGAGTTGGATTTTGTGAGAGCAAATACCGGGAGGAATCCCAACAATATCCGCAATAGTCCACCCAATAGCACGCTTGAACCTCTTTAACACAGTCACCAAGCACTCTACTTGTCTCGCATTCAAATCTGCCGCAATCATGACCGGCAAAGTATTCTCTCTGCCCAAGTATACATACCTCAAATGCGGTGGTAGAGCCTTAAGCTCCACTTTTGGTGCCTCCACAATAGATGGTCTTGCGGTGGGGACTCGCGATTCTTTATGTCTAACTCATACTTCTTTGGTTTGGATCGATATTCACACCTATCGAGTGCGGCTACCAACTCATCATACTCTTCAATACCATCACTATCGAAATTCATCATAACTGCTGCTAGTGCCTCAACACATAGTCGCTCTTCAATTTGCACTTCTGTCCCACTCTCCACTCTGTAAGTTATAGCAGATACTGTTTGGAGCTCACCACTCTGCTTCATGGACCTATAACTATTGAAAGTTGCTTCTTCATTGTTCTGTCTGAACTTCATCTGTCCCTTTTCAATATCAACCAATGCACGCCCTGTGGCAAGAAATGGTCTCCCAAGGATGATGGGAACCTCAAAATCAACCTCACAGTCAAGAATCACAAAATCTGCCAGAAAAAAGAAAGACTCCACTTTCACTAGCACATCATGGAGTACACCAATGGGCCTCTTCACAGTTCGACCGGCCATTAGTAACCGCATTATAGTGGGTTTTGGGTCCCCTAGACCCAACTTCTTGTAAATAGACAATGGAATGAGGTTGATGCTAGCACCAAGATCACATAATGCCTTAGCGAAGTGTAACAATCCGATAGTACATGGAATCGTGAAGGCACCAGGATCCTCTTTCTTTTACACAAGAGAACTTGTAGCAATAGCGCTACAATGCTGCAATTTATCATCATCTTCAAAACTCACAGAGCTCTTCTTTGTTACCATATCCTTCATAAATTTTGCATACCCAGGCATTTGCTCCAAAGTTTCTATCAACGGAACGTTGAAGGAAAACTGCTTCAACATAGTAATAAACCTGCGATATTTACCATCTTCATTCTTCTTCACTAGTCTCTATGGAAAAGGTGGTGGAGGTCTAGGTATGGGGACCACTTTCTGAGATATCTCCGTTACTTTCTCCGTCGCATTCTCAGACTTTTCTCTAATCTCTACCACATCATCTTCTTTTCTAATCTCAACTTTCACCACAGACAGCATAGGTGGATCAATGGTTTGCTTACCCCCTCAAGTAGTAACTGCCATACAATGACCGTCATTCTTTGGATTCTAGATAGTGTTGCTAGGAAGAGTACCAGGTTGACGTGGGTTCATTGTAGTAGACAACTGGGTCATCTGCTGCTCTAGGTGCTTTATTGACACTGCATGGGACTCAACCTTTTGACCAATACCA
>JAJOOI010017261.1:0-21687 GCA_029582585.1 Solanum bukasovii | reverse complement strand
TGTCTTCTCTACTACCCACCCCCACCTCAAACCCCAACCCCTCTCTCTCACTCAGATTTTCTTCTCCACCCACCACCACCCCCGACCCATTTTCTTCTTCACCCACCACCACCCCCGACCCTCCTCCACCCAAATGTGTCAAAAGAAGAAGTTTTTTTTTTATTTGGACTTTTTCAGTGATTATTATGTGAGAAGGCATACAAATGGATTGGAACGCTAAAATTGTTTGTTGTGAATGTAGGATTTGATAATTGAAAATATGATTTCTTGCCATTTCTGAGTGTTTTTTTCTTTTTGAAATTTATGTTGATTTTCTCAAATTATTTTGAGGAGGAAGAAGGACAACAAAATAAGTGAAAGTATTTAAGCTTAAAATTTATGGGCGCTAGAATTCACTTTTTGTTTGTGACATTGTCAAATTTATTTCACCATGGAAAGAGTTCTAGCTTGGAAAATGGTAGCCAAAAAATAGGGAAGAAGAAGTAAAAAAAATAAATTAAAATTTGGTAAAATGAGATTCTCACGCGCGTCTAGTGAGTGTATCACACTTGCTATGCCATCTCAGCAGAAAGTGTCAAATTGACACAGTTGGGCGTGACATGAGGTGTCTAAAATGAACAAAGCCTAGTTAAGGTGTCTAAGTGAAAAATCGTGCCAAATTTAGGGGGCCACCAATGGGTTAGCCCGATAATTATTTGTTCTTTCTTATTTGTCATATATGATTATTGGTATGAATCTAATTGTCTTCTCCATTCTCTTTATGCATGAACCATGCGTGAATGAGTCATTTGGACTCTATCCTTGTTTATCGTTGAGTTATTTGGAGTCGGCCTTAATCTTGTTCGAACGAAAAGAAAACTGATATATATGGAAGGGAAGCTAATATACAAGTTTTAAAAACAAAATATAAATGTAAAGGGCTGATATACTGAATGATATACACTGATATACAATAGGTGTATGCAAAAATGGAAACTGAGCCAAAAGCCAAAAACATCAGCAAGTTTGATCCAAAAAGTGGTCCAAATTCATCTTCTCCTTTACTCTCTTAAATTATATAATTGTGATTATTTATTATTTGATTTTGATTAACTGTAACTTAATTTTTTTTTCTTAACTTAGTTAAATTCCCCAAATAATGAACAATTTTCCTCACAAGTTTTGTCAATTACATTGTTTTTGGTTAAATGGTCTCACTAAGTTTTCAAATTGACATCTTTTTCAAGGTGACTTCGAATGTTCTTTTATTTGTTTTTAAACTAATTCTTTTCAAGTTAGTCAAATAAAATTTCAAATCGTTGGATAACCATATGTTAGTGGCTACTTTAAGTGTTAATACCTTCTTAAAGTAGAACTAAGTACCTCTTACGTATTTTTTCTAAAAAATTTAAAGATTATCAGTGAAGACCTTTTCAAATTAAATTTTCTTAATTTCTCTATAAAATGAACTGACGACTCCTTTTAAAGATGATTTTTTCTCTTAAAAGTTGAATTGAATTTTTGTAAACCGGTTATTTTTAATAATTGCCAAATTATTTTTCCCTATTTGTGCCTTATTTATTTAATTTGTGTTATTAAATTGTCATTTGCATTCATGACATACTTCCGTCACCACAACACAAATATACAGTATAATAAATAATGGTTTTGCGACCCTGCAACTAAACTTTTTTATACTTAACCCTTTACGAAATGATTGGTTTGTCCCGCGACCAATGGTGGTCATAGTTCCAACCTATGTTGTCCACTTGAGCCTCGGTCTTTCAAAAGTCACTCTTAGTCAACTAGCGTAGAGTGAAATCAAAACTCTAAATTTAGATCATTGAACTAAGATGACCCAATACTCAATGTGTGTGTTTGACCCATTAGAAAGATCACATTGAATCCAAAATGACCCCCAGCCTAAATGAACATTCATGTTTTTGTTTGTGTTTAAATTTGAAGGACATATACGTTGTTTGAATATCCATTGTCTATTGGGGTTGAATGTAGATTTTACTAGCTTATTTTAGTCGAAGAAGGATTTTCACAAGTTACCATTTCATCAAAAGCTGTTGGCATTCGAAGATGACAAGGAGTTCAAGTACGTCCAAATACTCCTCGAGTCTTTAGTTTCCCGATAAAATTTGAACCTCACTTTCAAATTCTAAATCTGACTCTCTCATCTCAGAAAAATTTTAACCCACCATCTCGAGTCTTTAGTTTCCCAACAAAATATGAACTTCACTTTCAAATTTTAAATCTTACTCTCCCATCTCAAAAAATGTTAAACCCACCATCTCGAGTCTCTAGTTTCTCGATAAAATTTGAACTTCACTTTCAAATTCTAAATCTTACTCTCTCATCTCAGAAAAAAGTAACCCACCATCTTGAGTCTTTAGTTTCCCACCAAAATTTGAACTTAACTTTCAAATTCTAAATCTCACTCTCTCTCAGAAAAAGTTTAACCACCATCTCAAGTCAAAAAAAGATTGTCCAACTACGAAGGACCTGAATTCTCTCCCATGAGATACGTAGGCACCTTGTCAAGGCTCGGATCCTATTTTTGAGAAATTCTATTTTTCCACTATTGCAAGTAGATTAGAGTTTCATATCAATCGAGGTTAGAAGTGCAATACTGAAGGATACAAAAGAACCTTGGTTCAACGCAAGTCAACCTTTCTTATTCACTAATACCAAATTCAAATAGATAAATTCCTATCTCTTTAATCATATTTTCCTATACCTTTGGGCTAGTTTATTTTCGGGAGAAGCAACTCTTATGTTTTTGCAGTAATGTGTGTGATATTTTGTATTATTTATCATTTTTACACACTAACAAATTTTTCTTGTTAAGTACTCAAAATTGATCTGTGTTGAAAAAATCAGAGAACATCCATACTTCACTGACCAAAGGTTTTCAAAAGACAAAGAAAAATAAACTAGCCCAAAGGTTCCTTCACTGAACAAAGTTTGTCAAAAGACAAAGAAAAAGTAGGTAAAATGCTCAGAACATTGATTTGACAGAAATTGTTGTGAATGACCCTATCATTACTAAACAGAACTAATTGATTGCACAACTGTTCCAACAAATTGCTTAAATGAGGGTTGAAATGCATAAGAACTGATTTTTGACAAATATGGCTATCATTGCCAACACTCCTACTCCAGACAACGGAAGACCACCACTCTATTTTTCAATTTAAAATCCAACATTCAAACATTTTCCTAACAATTCATCCACCGCTACAATTTCAAAACCTCCCATCATCTACCTTACCACCCCTAACCCACATTATGCTAGCTCTTCACACCAAAAGTTACCTACTCGTAAAATTCCAACTACCAACAGTCTTCAGATTTTTTCTCATGCGTAACACCCAGGAGAGTTTTTAGGCTAAACTAAAGCTAAACGTGAGGGTTAACATCAAGGAATAAAGATTAGGGCCAAAGGCAAAGGGACAAGGGCCATGGCTGCCCAAGCCTTGCCAAGGCACTGTTCTATGACCACGAGGGACTCTACGACCAATGGTGGACACTGATGTTTGCGTAATCAAGACACAACTTCTGATGCAAGTGTCTACGATCGTACAATAGTTTGTTAATCCAACCAAGGGTTGGGATCGTTCCCAAGGGAGTGATTTTGAGAATTAATAGAAAAATAAAATTTACTTCTAACTAGTCGTAGCTAAAGAAATTAACGATTAAAAATATTGTAAATTAAAGGGGGACACAAGAGTGTCAATTAACAATGGGGGGTTTTGTCACAAGTAAGTAAAAACAACAAAATAAACAAGGATTTCTAAGTAATGAGAAGGGATCCTTGGGATGTAACGGGAATACGAGTTAAGCTAGATTATTGGGTACATGCTTTCGATAGAAGATTCATGGAATAATTGTGACTAGGTTAAACTGTAAGGGGGATAAGCTCTCTCTCGAGCAACTTACCCCGTTTCAAATGCGTTCCTCTCGGACACCCACTTGCCGCATGAAGACCAACCTACACCTTAACCCACTCACTCTCTCGAGCTGAGTGTGTGGGAATGAGACTAGGATTCACTCTCTCGAGCTGAACCTCATGTCGACCCACTCCCATCGGCCATCAATTTAATAGTTTAGTTTTACGACCTCTCTCTCTCGAGCAAGCTGAAAACACATAAATAAATTTGTGTTTGCACTACAAATTCATTAAATTCATCCACAACTACTAAACGAAATCACAATTAAACTACGACTAAACTATCAGCAAGCAAGACCCAACAATTATCTTAACCCATATTCGCTAAATCACACCCCAAGAATTGGGGTTTTTAGCCACACATGTATAAGAGATAGAAATTTATACCAAATTGAGCTCGCATTCAACTGTGTATGAAGATTTAAGTCTTGATATAAGCCAAAATTGAAGAATCCAATAGGCCCACATCCAAATCTTGAAGATGAAACCCTTTGGATCTTCAAGTCTTCAAAAACCTCTCAAACTTAGAGCAAAAATATTAAAAAGTACTATTCTATATGAAAATTATAATAATTGTTCGACTCTTAAAACTACAACTCTAACTAGTATTTATAGTTTTCACAGATTTGTGCTGCAGCGGATCATTCGGCGTTGTTAGTCGGAATCACCGATCAACCCGGCGATTCATCCTTTGGTGTAGTTCATCGCCGTCTTGCACCAGCCATCAGCATCGTCGTACTCTAGGTCATTGGGCGACATGGTACTGCTTCGCGGAACTTCTCGGCGATGCGCCGACTGCTCCCTTTTTTTGCCGACTTGATCCTTTCCTTCAGGGCTCATCACACTGGAACAAAAGGCGAAGTAAGACCCTTCGACGACTCGCCAAGTGGACTCGGCGATCCTCAGGCCTTCATTTCTTCGTTCTTTACAGCCTTTTCGTTCCTTTTTGTGACGTAGTGTCCATGCTTTCCTTCAAACTTCAAATACTTGAAACTTAAGCGTTTTCATTAGATATTGAGATAAATTAAGCATTTGAGGACACAATTTCTATTAAAACATAGCCCTAAATGAGTCCAATTTGTGGACTCATCAACACCCCCAAATTAAACTTTTGCTTGTCCTGAAGTAAAACTCAAATTCAACAGTTCAACAAGGATGTCTCAAACAGTGCTACACAAGACTCAATTATGAATGTACCCATCAAGACTCAATTTACTTATGCAAGGATCAATTGTGTACTCAAAGATTCAAGTTGTGACACACAATTACCAAAGATTTTCAAGCTCGCAATACTTGCTTCAAATGCAAGTTCAAACTGAACAAAAGCATTCAAATTCCCTCACACAAATGATGATTCCATTTTCACACGCAAAGGTATAATCAATTTAAAGTTCAGGAATCACATACAACTCTCACACTCACAAATATGAACACAATGCATGCTTTCACCCATAAGTTTGCCCATATTTTCCAATCAACATTTGTTTCGACTTTCTCAAGATCACAAAGGTCGTCTTAACAAGGCTTGTAACGGGGCTGAGTGCAAAGGTATGGTCATTTAGGCTCAGTGACTTTTATCCTCATGAAATGTGGTGCTCTCAACATTTCCTTTCTTTTTCCTTCATCATTTTCATTAGTGCATCATAGGTCATCCTATCTTTTTTTTTTATATGGAAGGGTTCCATTTTTCTCAACACCATTTCCTTGCACTTCTTGACTTTCCCTTTTCTTTTTCACCACACCCCCAACTTAGGCTTTTGGCCTAAGTTGGCTATTCAATTAACCACAATTCAAGAGGATTATAGGTAATGGATTAAGAAAGGTCTAGTTTTCATCAAGTTTCTCTCAAAGAAGGGTAAGACTCAAAGGGTGTTCAAGAGAGAATCACACGCTCACAAGGTAGGTCACAAAAATGGTATATGTCAAATTGGTTCACACTCTTCGAAGTTGCCTAAGATCATATCAAGAAAAAGTCTGACTTAGTCAACCGGACCAACAAGGAAAATTCTAGGTGTTGTCATGCATGGTTCCAGGTAAGCTTATCACACAAGGCATCGACACTTAAGTCAAACAAGACTCCACACTTTTGCTAGCGTGCAACGGTCATCACAAGAGAATCGATTTGATAAATGACTAATCACAATGAGATGCAAAGAGTTCACATATTGTCTATGCAACTTCATTTGACCTCGTTGTAGCCGTACATTCATGTTTGTTCGATTGTAAGCACTATTCAGTTCATCGGTATTGATCGAAATCGAAACTCAAATTTGCTATGGAACAACCACATTCAACACATGAGAGGTGGAACAAATTTTTTGGATGGGTCAAAATCATTTTGCAATTTAAAATAAAAGATGCCACAAGCTTAAACATCATCCACAAACGCAGTATTAACACAATTTTAAAACAGAACAACCCAAATATATATACACGAAATACAAACAAAAGTAGCACACAAAAGGTTTGAGCCTCACCCCACTAGAAATGAAAATAATTTGTCCTCAAATGCAAATAACACAGAATCCGAAATGTAAAATAAAGAAAGACAGAGAGTGAGGTAAAGAGAAATCCTATCTATGCAGTCTCTCCATCTGTCGAGGAATTAGTGCTCGATATGTCAGCCTAGAATTTGATAGTAGTCCCCGGAGCCTCTTCAGATGAATCAACAGCAGCTGACTTACTAAGACTGTCCAAATCATGAGCCGCCAGAAAGGAGCGGATAGCTGTGAAGAATCCACATCTCCATGAGGGAATACTGGGGTCTCAGTGATTTGTTTTCTTGCTTGCACTGGGTTTCTTGCCCTCATTATCTGTTTTTGGAGGATCTATCGCCTTTGTATTTTTCCTAAAATTTGTCGCTCTTGTTTGTCGGGATGGCATATCTCTTCCAGCTACTTTCGGTCTAGCAATTTCTACAAAGCTTTGGGATAAAGTTAGAAAGTATTCAGACAAAAACAAGGCCGTTTGATTTCAGAATTACTTTGCCGAACCATTTGGCGAAGCGCTCAACTACTTAGGCGGTGCGCAAAGTGTAGCGCACAAAGATTATTTAGGGTGCAGACAAAGGGCGAACAAGTAGTCTTTCAGCGAGGCACCGAATGTGTTTGGTGACATTGTGCATCTCGCCAAAAGTTACAGAATTTAACATTACATATAGCATTAAAATAATGGCGAAATGGGGACGTTAGGTGAACTGCCGAGCAGTTTGGCGAGCTCGACTCGCCAAATTGCTCAACGTGCCTTGTTTCAACCCATCTTCTTGAATCCAACCCTGCAACCCCTGAAAACAAAATTACAACTTTCCCAACTAAAATTAAATTCAAACCCAGTGACTTTCATGCACAATTCCTCAAAATTTCATTCACGATAAGGCACAATCTTCAGAAATCAACTATTAATCTTAGACAGGACAATTTTATCGAATCAACATACGCAATCAAAATTCTAACTCTACAAGAGAGGCCCAGCACACATCAACAACGTAGTATCATTGCATTGAGTACAACATTTGATAAAAGGAACGTAGGGCTCAGAAACCAACCTTGGATTGCTGATTAAGATGCTATTGAGATGCTAGGCGGCAACGAAATCCAAATCCAAGCACATTTTAATAACCATAACACAATAGAGATGCAATGATATCGAGAATAAAACTAGGTGCGACTTTGCAAAAATCGAGAGTGAGAGAATATGAAAAAGGTTGAAAGTCAAAACCCGTGGCTTTATAAAAACCATCCATATCTCACCCATTCGGTGACATTAGTTGAATTCGCTCCGCTACTCGGCGATCCGCCGAGTGTTTATCTATCTCACCGAGTTTTATAGGACCCTTAGTCAAAGTGACGCTCCAAACGGCGGTCTTTGTCGGGGTCGCCGATCTAGTCGGTGATTCACCAATTGGACTTATGTAATTCATCCTGTAATTTTCACAAACTTTTCATGCCCAATCCTACAAAATCAAAACACCTTTATTTCAAAAATAACAAAATACAAACATTTAAGAGTTTTGGGTTGCCTCCCAAACAAAGACTTAATTAACGTCGGGGCATGATACAAGTTAACACTTATACTCCAATGGTGAGGTTTGCCTTAACTTCATCAGTCAATTCTTCTTTAAAATCCGGATAGAGTTCAGTTAGCACTTGATCCATTTGAGAACCTAGTAGTTGAATGAGCATAACATGGGAGGTCGTCATCTGGTTCAACAACGATACATTCTCCCTGAGCTCCTCCAATACCCTATGTTGCTCACTGGATTTCTAGAGTAGAAGTGTGAGCATTTCTTTGTTCTGTCCATTCTCCTTGTTCTTAATTCTCCTTCGTTCATGAGGAGGAACGTAGCACTCTTTCTTGTTGCACTGGTCTTCAAGATCCTCAATTTTCTTTGTCAGCTCATCTAACAAAGTTAGTAGGTTCACTAAGTTGAAGTCTCTCCTTTTCAGTTTTTGATCTGGCTCAGTTAAGTTGTTTAGAAATTTGGCTGCTTCCACATAGGGTTGTTGTACTAGACTACCCGAGGCAATTTGATTAGCCATCATTCTGTTTCCTAGACTAAGACTTCGGTAGAAAGATTCAAAAATGACTCTTTCGGGGATTTCGTGAGTAAGGCATTGACCCAGAAGTGCTTTGAACCTCAGCCATGCCTCATGAAGCTGTTCGCCTTCTGATTGCCTAAAAGTTAGGATCATATCTCGGAACATCATCCCTTCTAATGACGGAAGCTGTACTAACTTGCAAGTACTGCTCGATATGTTCAACAACCCAACTTCAAAACTCTAACAATCAAAACAAAACTAAGAATCAAGTTAGTAAAATTACAACTATTAAGAACAAAAATTCTACTTAACTAAGAATTCCCAAATAACACCATTCCCCGGCAGCGGCGCCATTTTGATGTTTGCATAATCAAGACACAACTTCCGATGCAAGTGTCTACGATCGTACAATAGTTTAGTAACCCAACCAAGGGTTGGGATCGTCCCCAAGGGAGTGATTTTGAGAATTAATAGAAAAATAAAATTTAGTTCTAACTAGTCGTAGCTAAAGACATTAACGATTAAAAATATTGTAAATTAAAGGGGGATACAAGAGTGTCAATTAACAATGGGGTTTTTTGTCACAAGTAAGTAAAATCAACAAAATTAACATGGATTTATAAGTAATGAGAGGGGATCCTTGGGATGTGACGGGAATACGGGTTAAGCTAGATTATTGGGTACATTCTGTCGATAGAAGATTCATAGAATAATTGTGACTAGGCTAAACTTTAATGGGGATAAGCTCTCTCTCGAGCAACTTACCCCATTTCAAATGCGTTCCTCTCGGACACCCACTTGCCACATGAAGACCAACCTACGCCTTAACCCACTCACTCTCTCGAGCTGAGTGTGTGGGAATGAGACTAGGATTCACTCTCTCGAACTGAACCTCATGTTGACCCACTCCCAACGGCCATCAATTTAGAAGTTTTAGTTTTACAACCTCTCTCTCTCTCTCGCAAGCCGAAAACACATAAATAAACTTGTATTTGCAACTACAAATTCATTAAATTCATCCACAACTACTAAACGAAATCACAATTAAACTACGATTAAACTATTACCAAGCAAGGCCTAACAATTATCTTAACCCATATTCGCTAAATCACACCCCAAGAATCGGGGTTTTCAGCCACACATGTATAAGAGATAGAAATTTATTCCAAATTGAGCTCGCATTCAACTGGGTATGAAGATCTAAGTCTTGATACGTGCCAAAATTGAAGAATCCAAGAGACCCAAATCCAAATCTTGAAGATGAAACCCTTTGGATCTTCAACTCTTCAAAACCTTCTCAAACTTAGAGCAAAAAAATCAAAAAATACTATTCTATATGAAAATTATAATAATTGTTCGATTCTTAAAACTACAACTCTAAATAGTATTTATAGTTTTCACAGATTTGTGCTGCAGCGGATCATTCGGCGTCGTTAGTCGGAATCGCTGATCAACTCGGCGATTCACCCTTTGGTGTATTTCATCGGCGTCTTGCACCAGCCCTCAGCATCGTCGTGCTCTGGATTATTGGGCGACATGGTACTTCTTCGCGGAACTTCTCAGCGATGCGCCGACTGCTCCCTTTTTCCGCCGACTTGATCCTTTCCTTCAGGGCTGAGCACATTGGAACAAAAGGTTGAAGTAAGAACCTTCGGCGACTCACAAAATGGACTCGGCGATCCTCAGGCCTTCATTTCTTCGTTCTTTTTAGCCTTTTCATTTCTTTTTGTGACGTAGTGTCCATGTTTTCCTTCAAACTTCAAATACCTAAAATTTAAGGGTTTTCATAAGATATTGAGATAAAATAAGCATTTGAGGACACAATTTCTATTAAAATATGGTCCTAAATGAGTCCAATTTGTGGAATCATCAGACACCACGAGTCGTGGTGCCATTCGTGGATTTGGAGGCAATAGCTTCCTTAGGCTGCCCCAAAAGTGGCCCCTCCGCACGAGCCACTTCACGGTTCGTGAAGCCTTAGACGGCTTGTGGGAGCGGTCTTCGACATTCCTTGGTGCATGGAGGTTGAGGGTTGAGTGGGGATGGCTTAGCCATTGCCTCAACGCCCACGAGAGGGACCAGAGCTCATGGAGCCCCTCGTGAGATTGCCTTGGGCTTGTGGGCTAAAGGCACATGATGCCAAGCCACTGCCCCAAGTCCACAAGTGGGACCACAGATCGTAGTCATGACCACGGATCGTAGGGCCCCTCGTGGCTCCTGGCAACTTGCTTAAAGTGAGGGGTGTTTTGGGTAATTTGTTTTTAAGCCCTATTAAAGTGAAGTCATTTTGCCTTATTTTTATACACCTATATAAGTCATTTTAAGTCAAAATACACCCATTCACCTCATTATTTCCCAAAACCCAAATCAAAATCCCAAAAGTTCATCTTTTACAAAATTTCTCTCTCTAGAACTTCAAGGAAGAAGAAGAAGAAAGAAGTTGCAGCTAGGGTTCAAGAAGCTAGGTTGTCTACTCATTATCATTGGATTTCTTTGCTACGGTATGGTAGCTCTTCATCCTTGGATAGAATTCATCCATGGAGTTCCTCCAAATTCAATTTTAAAACTAGTGATTTCCTCAAAAGTTAGGGTTTGACTTCAATCTCATGAATTCCTTTAAAAAACTTTTCTAATGATTGATTTATGATATATTATGTACAAATTGATGATTTCCTATGGATTTTATGTTCAATTCCCCAAGAACCGATGAAACCCCCATATTTCTCAATTATGATCTTGTGATGTGGGTATGTTGATTATAGAAGAATGTTATGAGATTATGCATGTAGTGATTGGGTTACTTGAATTATGATTACATCCATGTTTAATGTAATAGTTCTAGATGTGTTGATTGAATATTATCTATGGTCCTTGAAGGGGAAAAGTATGAGAATTATGCATGATTATGAGATTTATGAATATGCTTAAAGATCACTTTGAGAGTAAAGTGATTATGACTATGATCTTGTGTGTGTTGTTGAAAGGTTATTCTCATTCACACACCTACGTAGGAATATGATATGATGTGAAAGGTTTTCTCACAATATGATGATTCTAAGGTTGAAAGGCTATTCGCACCTATTGAATCTATGATCTATAGTATGAATTATGTTGGATTGAGTGTCAAGACATTCTTCCATGAATATGAACTTCATTCAAGACTTAATATGTAATACATGGGAATTAATGCTTAGTACCGAGTGGATATAAATATGAGATGGAATCTTATACCCAAATGGGTTCCTTATACGCTAGTTGAGTCCCGGTTCCCAAAGTATGTTTCTCATGTGATGGAAACCTTCGACGTTAGTTGAGTTCGGTTTTCTAGTAACAATATCCTTATCCCGTAAACTATGTGTCCTTATAGGTATTTAGCTAGTGGATCCATCTTATCTAAGAGTATGTTTCTACCTTAGGCAAGTAGGAAACCCCTTTTCGATGTGGGGTAGACACCAGATTCCATGGTAAGCTCACATGGTCTATGTCAGTTAAGGCTTATTATGAACTATGGCTATTCAAGGAGATTTACTTGTTATGGGTGGCGTTATGGGATCTTATTCGTGCATTGCACAAGTAGGCTTTGAGGGTACTTATGATATGTCTCTCCTATGATATGATGATCTATGTATGCAACATGATTTATGACTTATGCTTTTCCAATATATTCATGATGAGTTTCAAACTTGGTAAATGGCATACTTTCAACTAAATGTCCCTTTTTTCATGTTTTCATGATTTTATGCATGACTATCATACTTAGTGCATTTTTGTACTAACCCATATTTTCCTACATTTTCCACAAGTGTAGGGTTTGGTGTTTGAGGTGATCTTCATTTGGTTCAAGCCTGGATTCGACTATTCTCCTTGCTTGTTGGTGAGTCCTCATGGTTCGAGGACGGATGATATCTTTGTAGTTACATTTTCTTGTATTTACTTTCGGATTTTGTTGTAAGGGCTGTGACCCTATTTCATTTTAAGAATTGTAATAGATGGCTAATTGAGACTAGTCTAGACTTACATTTTCCTTTATGAATTTTGGACTTGGAATGCGTTTTTACTCTTTATTGTTCTATACTTTTGTTATGATACACTAAGTGGCTTACATGGCACTTTTAGGGGTTCTATGTGCCTTGTTACATCTACGGGGTACCCTTGGGTCGTGACATCATGTCTATCAAATTCCTTCTGAAATTGTTCAAAATCCATCTACTACTCAACCCATACCTCGAAAAACCGCTTTTCATATTCCAATATCCTCACAATCATACTCTCCATTTACCACACATTTCATACTCGATAATTATGGGAAGAAGGAAAATGAGTGAAAGTTCATAGAAGGAAAGACTGAGCAATGCATCAGAGAGGAAGTTATGAAAGCAATGAAGGACTTCCACTACACCCCAAACATTGTGGAATTGAACTATGATGACATGTGCATCCATCAATATTTGGACCTTTTGGAAGATTTTAAAGAACAAAAAATTGACACTTTTAGTGGAGTTGAAAATCCCATGGCTCATTTGAGGGCTTATTGTGACCAACTTGTGGGAGTTGGGAAAGATTAAGCTTTGTTAATGTGACTCTTTAGTCGAAGTCTAAAAGGAGAAGCTTTGGAATGATTTACTTCTAAAGAAATCAAGAAATGGCCAAGTTGGAACGCTTTAGCTAAAGACTTCATTGAAAGATTTTCTTATAATGTAGAAATCATTCTTGATCATTACTCTTTGGAGAGAATCAAATAGAAGTCTACTAAAAGCTTTCGAGAATATTGTCAAGAGCCAGGGGTACCCCCTAGATGTAACATGGTGTATAGAACCCCCAAAGGACTCCATACAAGCCACCTAACTTTCATAACATAAGAAATAGAACAATAAGAGTAAAACAATAGTCCAAGTCCAATAGTTTTTATAGTAGAAAAGCGGTAGTCTAAAACACTTGTCTCAATATAGCCATCTAGTACAATAGAATCACCACATCAAAAATGATCATTAGCGGCAATTAAATTAATTGCCGCTACATATGTATTTTTAGCGGCAATTATCACTCTTTGTATATGTGCCTAAAGACGACATTGGTTCTAATGGCACTTTACTAATGACGGTAAAGACTTTAGTACTCTTTATTAATGTCAATATTTATTGCCGCTTAAAGTTATTTTTGTTATAGTGAATGAAATTAGGACTAGCCCATACATCATGTCCAAAAGTAAAATACATGAAAGGAAGTAAAACAATGAACATCTGTCCTCGAAGCATGAGGAATCACCAAACTCATAAATCTCAAAATCAACCACTAGCCACAAAACTGAGAAACCTAACTGTCGGAACCCTACATTTTGGGGAAATGTGGGCAAGAGTATGCGTTAGTGCAAAACAATGTACCAAGTATGTTAGCTATGCGTAAAATATTTAAATCATTCTAAAAAGGGACATTTCATTTCATGACATGCAATTGACCAAGCTAAAACATGATATAAGAGAGTTAGAAAACAAAAGTCATAAAACCATGGTCAATGCAAGTTAATCATCTTTAAAGACTTTGAACACATACGAGATACTTCTTGAAGTAACCTTAGTTCATTATTAATGTGGGTAATTAGCCTTAACTGACATAGAGACCATGTGCGCTATAACATGATCCCCCGGTGTCTCCCACACCAAAAAGGGTTGTCTTACTTGCCACGGTAAGGACAATAGTCTAAGCGAAAGTGGATCCACTAGCTAATGTCTATCTAGAATATCATCCTATGGGGGCACATAGTTAAGGGATAAAAAGATTGCTACAAGAAATCCGACCTCTACTAACAGGGAGAGCTTCCATCTCAATATCCCTCTCGGTGCTGAGCATAAACCCCACAGAATAGTCATTTCTTCTTGATCCTATTATCCATGGAAAGACATGTTATCTTGCCAATCCAAGCTAAGTCATCATCCATGGAATGGTATCTTTCAAAAACCAATACAATCTAGGTTCATTAGGATATCTCTTAATCTTTGATTCAATTTGGTGAGAAAACTTTTCAACCTGTCACACCCCAAATCTACACCTTGGGTAGGACTAGCACTCGAGAACCATTGGTGGCCCCAAGCGAACCCTTGGTTTGGCTAGACTCTCAGTGGAAGACTTTACACATTAATAAAGAAATCAAATGCACTTAAATCAACTATCTCAAAATAACATAGAATGGTTTAGAATTACACATTCAACTTAGCCAAAGTGGGAACTCAAGTATTACAGCAAAACAACTGAAATGCAAGACTAAAGAACTAATAACTATCTTTCTATGAAGCCTCTAAATACTAAGAGGGATGTCGGGACAAGACCCCCGATCATCCTAACAACTAAAATAAGAAAAGTAATAAAACAAAACATAACCAAAGGGATCCTCCGGAAAGCAAGGAGGCTCACCAACTAACTCTGAGTGCTCGAATCGATCAACGAGACGGTAGATGTTGATCTCTATTACCTGTATCTACATCATAAAATGATGCAGGCCAAATGGCATTAGTACATTGAATGTACGAGTATGCGAGGGGAAAACCAAACATGACATAAGTTGAATTGAATCTGAAAAGAACACTTACCTTGGCTTTACTCAACTCATGGATACTCAACTCAAATGCAAAATAAAACAACAGTAAAGGTGTAGTTTATATAAAAAATTTAAACCGTAATAACAACTCAATTTACTCATATAATAAAGTAGTATAATTCTGTGGGAGTTTCTCTAACCGACAACCATCACTATGAGCTAATGTGATGATACACCGTGTCGCCCACGCTGGCAGAACTGTCCTATTACTTGCCGAGATAACAAATTCCTCAACTAAGTGGATCCATTAGTCTATGCTAAAAAGCATTAAGGTGTCATAAAAGAAGTATGACCCTTTCTACCCATGATGGCTACATGGTTTATGGAGACTTGAGTTATTATGAATTCGTCCCTATATCGGTGCTCAATACTACTCCCAAAATATACTCAACTCGTATGTTTTAAAACAAAACTCTTTCTGTGATTTGAGGTAATTACTCAAAACTAGCTTAAAAACTCTCTTGGAAATCTGTTTTCCTTTCTTGTTTAAATGTGAAAACATTTCAACTCTTGAGAATACTTAGTTCCCGTATAATCTTTTGAAGGAAATGAACTTTACTCTTACTCTTTACTCAACTCAAAAGTCAAGCCTTAAAACAAAGTTAAAACATTTGTAAAAGTCTTTTGGAAGACTCTATGAACTTCTCTTGACTTGACTCTTAACTTTCCTTGAATTCAATTATGGATTCAAGGCTCATGATCTCATGTTTATGGATGATTTAACGATGTTTAGACATACCTTAGAGTGTAGAAATCAATTAGGCAACATAGATACGTTGCAAGGGAACTCAAATGGAAAGAAGTGGGAAAAGGTGGAAGGCCTGGCAACCTTGGCGCTCTGAGTGGCGCGGCACCCCACCCTCATTCCCAGGTTTTAATGAATTTTCTTGCTCGTTTTCAACTCTAAACTCCCAAGATTCGAATGGTTCCTTCCCCAAAAGCTTAGATTCGAATACATAACCAAAATATGCAAGAATATACTTAAAACAACATCAAATTTCATGAATTTAACTCAAGAACTTCTCAACAACTTCAACAATAAAGAACCCAATAGAAACTTCAACAAAATCCATCAAAAACTCAATTTTCTATACTTCAAGAACGCAAATTTGTGGAATTGAATCATGATTGGTGCGTGGGTAAACTAACCCAACGCTATTTGATCTCACATACCTCGTAGGGATCAACTATTGGCAAAATCGACGAGTTTAACTTCAAGAACGCGACGAATCTTGCTTGTTTCTCCTCTTCTTTTCTCTTCTCTCAAAACACAACTTAATTTTGTAAAGCGCAAACTGAATCCAATCAGTTGAGACCCCAACTTAATTGCCAAAATCAAATTTAATTAATTGGGTAGTGAAAAGACCATAATACCCTTCAAAAATCCGGTTTTAACTTTCCTTATCTAAACATAACAACTTCAAATGGGCATATCTCCCTCATACAAAGTTGAAATTTACCAAACTCGGTGGCGTTGGAAAGTTTATTCAAAGATATTTCCTACGGTATCTTGTAGCATACCCAAATCATCCTGAGCTAGGAGTAATGGTCGTTTGAATTTGACCAAAAACTCATCCTTAACCTAATTTTGTCAAATTTTCCAAATTTGATTATTTCCAAAAACAATTTCTTCCAAATTCTAGTTCTTTCTAGTTCTTTCCAATAGCGAGGTGTTACAATATCTCCCCCTTGGGAACATTCGTTCTCGAATGAGATTACCCTTAGTAGGCTAAAGGCGTAACGTCAAATATTCAGTTAAAACACCTAACAAACAAATCAAACACATTAAGCATATCAATTAAAGAGTACTAAGAAGAGAATAAGTACCTTGGTATGGAATTTGTCTGGGCTCAAAGAGATGTGGATATCTTTTCTTCATATCTTCCTCAGCTTCCCAAGTAGCTTCCTCAACAAACTGATTTCTCCAAAGAACTTTGACTGATGCTATTTTCTTGGTCCTCAACCTGCGAACCTGACGGTCTAGAATCTGAAAAGGGATCTCCTTATAAGACAAGCTATCCTTGATACCAATATCTTCAGCTGGTATGATAGGTGAAGGATCTCACATGCACTTTTTCGACATGGAAATATGAAATACCGTGTGGATCGCTGCTAAATCTTGGGGTAGCTCTAACTCATAAGCTACATTAGCAATCCTTTTGGATACTTTGTAAGGGACAATATACCGGGGACTAAGTTTCCCCTTCTTACCAAATCTCATAACACCCTTCATGGGTGAAACTTTTAAGTAAACCCAATCATCTACTTCAAACTCTAACTCCCTTCTCCTAACATCAATGTAGGATTTCTGACGACTCTGCGTTGATTTCAACCTCTCTTGATTGACTTTCATTTTCTCCATAGCTTTATGAACTAAGTCTAATCCTATCAACCCAGCTTCACCAACCTCAAACCACCCAATTGGAGATCTGCACCTTCTCCCATAAAATTTTTCATACGGAGCCATCTGGATGCTAGAGTGGTATCTATTATTGTAGGCGAACTCAATGAGAGATATGTGATCATCCCAATTACCCTTGAAATCAATCAAACAGGCCCTCAACATATCTTCTAATGTCTGAATAGTGCACTCTTCTTGACCATCTGTCTGAGGATGAAAAGCAGCACTCAAGTTCACCTTTGAACCCAAGCCTTTCTAGAATGACTTCCAAAACTGTGCAGTAAATTGTGCACCTATATATGAAATAATCGATACCGAAACCCCATAAAGGTTGACTACTTCTTGAATGTATAACTTGGCATAATCCTTTGCTAAATGGGTAGTATTTACCAGCATAAAATGGGCTGATTTGGTCATTCGATCCACAATCACCCAAATAAAATTTGTTGCCTGTGACACCGTGGCAAACCAGTAATGAAATCCATATTAGTCATCTCCCAGTTCCATTCCGAAAGTTCTATATTCTGAGCGATACAATCGATCCTTTGGTGCTCTACTTTAAATTGTTGACAATTCGAGAATTTAGCAATGAACTCAGCAATGCCTTTCTTCATACTATTCCACCAATATATTTCTCTCAAGTCACGATTCATCTTTGTGGAACCCGGATGAATGGAATATCTGGAGCTATGAGCTTCCACCATGATCCTCTCTTGGTGTTCACCCACCCTTGGTACACACAACCTACCTTGATACCTAAATACGCCATCTCCTCCTTGTTCAAAAGCCATTACTTTTTGCTTATGAACATTTGCCTTCAATTCAAGAAAAATAGGATCTTGGTCTTACTTTTCTTTCATTCTGGAACTAATGATCGTTTAGCCCCATTCATCACCACTCTTCCTTCTTCTGTGGAATCCATTAGTCGAACTCCTAATCATGCAAGTCTATGCACATCTTTCGCTCTCTTTCTTATCTTCCTCACAATGGGCGGTACTACGCATAGACAATCTACTCCAGGTATTAGCAACAACATTAGCCTTGCCTGGCTGATAAAGAATACTTCTTTCATAATCCTTTAGTAACTCTAACCATCTCCTCTGTTTGAGATTAAACTCTTTCTGGCTAAACACATACTGAAGACTCTTGTGATCGTTGAACACATCCACATGAAAACCATAAAGATAATGACGCCATATTTTCAAAGCAAATACTACGGCAGCCAACTCTAGATATTGGGTTAGGTAATTTTTCTCGTGAATCTTAAGTTGTCTGGAGGGATAAGCTATAACTTTGTCACTCTGCATTAACACACATCCCAAACCAACTCTAGAGACATCACAATATATAACAAAGCCTTTCTTACCTTCTGGTAAGGTCAATATTGAGGCAGTAGTCAACCTCTTTTTCAATTCCTGAAAGCTTTTCTAACAAGCTTCAGACCATTGAAACTTTACTGTTTTCTGAGTTAACTTAGTCAAAGGGGATGAAATAGATGAGAACCCCTCTACAAACCTTCTATTATATCCAGCCAACCCCAAGAAACTCCTAATATCACTTGGAGATATGGGTCTAGGCCAATTCTGCATTGTCTCTATTTTCTGGGTATCA
This sequence comes from Solanum bukasovii, assembly GCA_029582585.1. Classification (NCBI taxonomy): domain Eukaryota; kingdom Viridiplantae; phylum Streptophyta; class Magnoliopsida; order Solanales; family Solanaceae; genus Solanum; species Solanum bukasovii. The sequence goes on along the minus strand of JAJOOI010017261.1, from coordinate 2,608 downwards.
ACTTTAATTCCATCACCGAAAACAATGTGGCCTAAGAATGCCACAGACTCAAGCCAAAACTCACATTAAAGAACTTAGCATACAATTCTCTAATCTTTAGAGTTTGGAGGACTATTCTGAGATGGTTAGCATGATCTTTCTCATTTCTCGAATATATTAGAATGTCATCAATGAATACGATAACAAACATATCTCTATATCGAAGTCTATTTCTCTCTCCGGAGGAACTCTGAGTAGATCATCAGAAAAGACTTCTGTAAACTCACTCACAACTGACTGACTCAATAGGAGGCGTCATAACACTAGAATCATTAACTCGGACTAAGTGATAGACACACCTCTTGGAAACTAACTTTCTCGCCTTAAGGTACAAAATAAAACGACCCTTAGGCACTGCTGAACTGCTACTCCACTCTATAATTGTCTCATTAGGAAAATGGAACTTGACAACTCAAGTTTTACAATCAATGAAGGCATAACAGGCATGAATCAAGTCCATACCCAGAATAACATCAAAATCAACCATGTCTAACTCAACTAAATCAGCCATGGTGCTCTTGTGATTGACGGAAATGGTACAATCACGATAGACTCGCTCGACTAGAATAGACTCCCCAGCAGGTGTAGAAACACAAAAGGGCTCACAAAGTTTCTCAGGATGAACATCAAAATTCATTGCAACATAAACAGTCACAAAAGATAAACTCGCCCCTAGGTCTAGCAAAGAATAAACATCAAGAGTAAAGACTTTGATCATACCAGTGACAACATCTGGAGAATTCTCTTGCTCTTGGCGACTAGTGATAGCATATTAGCGGTTTGCTTCTCCGCCAGTACCTAAAGTAGCTCCTCTAGGTGCAGCCCTATCTGGTGGAGCAACTGAAGAAGATTGGGATCTATTGCCCCTATTTGCATTTCCCTGAATATTCTTCGGACACTCGTTCATGAAGTGACCCTCTTGACCGCACTTGAAACATCCTGTAGAGCCATCGCGCCAAGCACCTGGGTGGTTCCTACAACACTTAGCATATGTAGGAGCCCAATTACCTCTTTGTGCCACACTAACCTGAGAGCAGGTCTAGCCCTGAAATTTTGTGAATTATGACTATTATACTCACCTTTGTTCCTTGGTGCAGGTGCACTAGCAGATGATGAAGCATGTACCTTTCGCTTATGTTGGAAGGAAGAACGGTTAACATTACTCCTTTGCTACCCAGACTCATTCCTTGTCTTATCCTTCTTGTTTCTGAATTCTTCTCTATCCCTCAACTTCTCTTTCTCAACCTGTTGCACATAAATGATAGGTATCTCTATGTCTATGCCCCCTATCATCATAGATTCCTTGCCCTCTTTTTTTGACAGACGAGACAATCCAGCAACAAACAAACTCATCCTGCTCCTCATATTCGCAACCACCTCCGGAGCATATCAGGAAAGTTGGGTGACTTTCAAACTGTACTGATGAACACTTAGTGAATCCTTCTTAATGGTAAGGAATTCCCGTACTTTGGCTTCTCTTAGTTCACAGGGAAAGAAACACCCCATGAAAGCCTCCTCAAACATAGCCTAACTCAAAGTTGGTGCACCCTCAACTCTACTCTTCTTCCACTAGTCAAACCAAGTCCTAGAAACACTCATTTGTTCATATGCAGCTAGTTCCACTCGCTCAGCATCAACAATGTGTATAACCTCAAACACCTTCTGCAGTTCCTCAACAAAATTTTCTGGATCCTCAGTAATGCTTGAACTAGTGAAGCTTGGAAGATTCATCTTCAAGAACTCACGGATCCTCGGAGTATCAGCCTCTTCTTGTCGAGCCCCTATTTGTTGCCCAACTTGACTTAACATTTGGATTGCTTCTCGAAATTCAGAATTGCTGACCTCTCCTTGGGGTTGCACTTCTGGTGCATTAGGTACCCCTTTCTCCTCAACTTTCCTCCTAGCAGGACGACCTCAGACAGCTGTTCGTGGAGGCATGATCAACTGAAAGACACACACAAGTACGAGTTAGAAAGAGACTTTATAGATATGAAATCTATCGCACGAAATGAGTATGAAAGAAGTGAAGGAATTTCCTAAATGTTGCAGCCTCCTAATTATAGATGTGGGGCGCTTAACACCGATAAATTGGACTCTACAGACACAGCTTCATAGACTCCCTAGGACTCTTGATCCCTGTGCTCTGATACCAAGTTTGTCACGCCCCGAGCCTACACCCTGGGAGGGACTGGCACTCGAGAACCATTGTTGGCCCGAAGAGAACCCTTGGCCTGTCTAGACTCTCAGTGGAAGACTTTACGTATTAATAAAGAAATCAAATGCAGTTAAATCAACTGTCTCAAAATGTCATGACCCGAGAGCACCCCCTAGTCGTAACCGGCGTACTCGACCTCTCGGAGGTCTAATACAAGCCTTTTAGCATTCATTCATCGCATAACACTAAAAACCATAATGAATTAAAAACTTTCTTTACCAAGAAAACATTTCATAAAAAAAAAATAGCAAGCGGAAGACTTTCTAGACTTTATACATGATGTCTCAAAACCATCTAATACTTTAGAGTACAAAATTCGGGACCAATCCCATACACAACTTAAACAATACTTAA
>JAJOOI010017260.1:0-19879 GCA_029582585.1 Solanum bukasovii | reverse complement strand
TGGAGTTATCATAATGATAGGAGAAATTGATTTTCGAAACATGATTTTGGAGATTCTGGATAAAATAATCAAAAAGGAAAGGAGAATTGAATTAATTATCCAAAAAAGGATATAATTAGTAAGACATATTTTATTTTACCTAGGATAGTCATTCTAACAATAATATAATAAGGAAATAAGGAGAAAAATGTTATTAGGTTTTATAGTATTTTTTTACAAATATCCAAATTTATTTTTAAATTGGAGTTATAAATGCATAATTTAATTAAGATAAATTAGATATAAATCCTTTTGAAACTGAAAAAAATATTTGGATGAATTAAAATTTTAGAATAGTGTAACTAGGGTTACTTGAGCCACAACAAATAAATCAAAATTATACTTATAAAAGAGGATGGTATTAATATTTGATGCTTTTAGGTTTTAATATGAAATATATTTATAAAATTGGGAAATAATAAGTAATACCTCTCAAATACTCAAAATTTAATTTAAAATCGGAGTTATCTATGCATAATTTAATTAAGATAAATTAAATTATAGATCCTTTTGAAACTGGAAAAAAAAAGATTTGGATAAATTAAAATTTTAGAATAGTGTAACTAGGGTTACTTGAGACCCAACAAATAAATCAAAAATATACTTATTGAACAAGGAAGATGATGGTATTACTTATTAATGTTTGATGTTTTTATCTTTTAAAATATGTAAGATATTTAGAAAGTTGAGAAATAACAAGTAAAATAATAAGTAACACTTCTCTTTCATCAAGAATTTTATCCTCCTTTTTTATTTTATTTTTAAAAAAAAGTCGTATTTCTCATAATTCACACTTCTCCATCTTCATTATTTTCATTCTTAATTAGTAATAGTCATAACTCACATTAAATTATCGTAGTTATTTAAAAAGTTCTTTACATATCATTTAATTTTAACAATAAGAAAATGTATGCAATTTATATTATGTTGACATTAATAAGAACTTATACTAACAATTAATATGTTTACTGTGAAAACAGAAAGGAAAACAGAACAAGGTGAAGAAAAGAAGAGCAAACAAAAAGTCTAAATATATTTATTTTTTACTTCATATAACATATATAACCATATTATTATTTATATACTTTTAGTATACTAAGATAATGAACTCGATTGACACATCATTTACCATTTGAGAAGATTTTTATTAACAAGTGATAAAAGTTTGAGAAATTGTTATCATTTATAAATTTGTAATATTTTCGACTTATCTAAAGTACCTATAATTTTTTGTTCATTCCACTAAGTCAAATTCGAATATTATTGTAAGCCACATTTTATATGAAAGCTAACATATTAAAATTTTATTGAACATAATTTTAATTGTTGAATGAAAATCAAATCAAATAGGAGCATTTTTTAAATATAGTTTATAACATTTAAAGTGTTTTTTTTAAAAAAAAAACTATAATTATAAATTGACTTTTCAATTAATAACAAATTTATAAAATGCAATTCACATCGCGCGAAGCGCGAACAAGTTTACTAGTTAAAAAATAACATGTAAAGAAAGTTGATATTCGGAATAGTACATTTCTTGACTTCAGCCACCAATAAAGTTGTTAGAAGATAAAAAGTAACCAATAATGTTGTCTCATCGTACCTACTTTAAATCTTTTATCGTAAAGTACAAATATACTAATAAAATGTTGCTATCAAGTCCCTCGATTTCTCCCTATTAATTTTTTTCATACATAATTGAATTACTTTAACTAAGACTAACTAGTTTTGTAGTGTTATTTTTAAAGAGTTATTTGACTATAAGAATTATATAAGGTAAAATTAATAGATAAACCATGTGGTTAAAATAGGAAAATTATGGAGATAAGTAATATAATTATAATTTGAATTAATTATCACTTGTCGTCTTTTTTAGCTATAATTATGTATGCCTCTTTCGCCCTTCTCCTCTTTTATACATACAAATACAAATTATACATATACAATTTATATGACAGATATACGAATACAATTCGTCTCTCTCGCTCGCCTCTCTCCTCCTTCTCCCGATCTCGCTCGCATCTCTCTTCCTTCTCCCACTCTCGCTCACCTCTCTCCTCCTTCTCCCAATCGCGCTCACCAGATATTCAAATACATATGTATACCAGTTACATATATACATTATCTAACAGATATACATATACAATTGGACAGATATGCAAATACAATTTAGCTCTCTCCACTCTTTGCCCTCTCTCATCCCTCTTCAATCTCGTTCGCCTCTCTTCTCCTTCTAACATATAGCTACGAATCGTAATTAGCAAACTATAACTATGAAATTTAATAAAATTAATTTTAATTGCTATTTGCGAAATTTCTCCGTTAAAATAAAAGTTTATTTCTCTCTCGATACGTGAAGTGGCACTAACCTGTGCATATCTCTGATGGCAAGTAAACGACAGAGAAAGGAGGAATCTATGGCTAAACCCCGACTTAATTATCAGATTATAATCTATAATGCAAAATGATTCTTTTTTTTTTTTTGGTTTCAATCTATATCTGTTACTATTAAAATAGGCAAACAATATTTTCTTTGATCACAATTTGTTAAAATATTAGTTTTTTATGTACTCATAATATATAAATGTGAATATTTTATCTTAAAATTTCTTTTACATATATATATATCAAACACAAAAATTAATTAAATTATATTCTTACCGTATCAAACATGATCAAAGTAAAGAATATTTTGCTTTAGGAAATTAAACGGAGCCAATAATGTGTAAGGCAGCTTGGGTCCCATCGTGAATTAACAAACTTTTTTTTTATTGTTACCAAAATTATAGAACTTGAGAGGAATTTACGGTTCAATATGAAAAGTAGATCGATGAAAACGACAAAAATATGTCTATTTCATTATAGCTTTCATATTCCCTCCGATCAAAATGACTTACTTCACCAGTAAGCTAGTTCAGATATGTATTATTCTGTTTTTTTTCAATTTATAAGGAATTTAAGAAATAAATAAATACTTTAAAAACTCGTTATAAATACTTTTAAATATTGCTATCTCAAATAAATAGCACTATTTAATTCTGTACAAAATTTAAAAATGAAATAAAAAAGATTTTTTAAAATTTATAGTTTAAATAAATTTTAGATATTTATATAGATATAAATTATTTTATTTATTAAGGTAATAGATAAATTTTGAAGTTATGCTATTTATTATTATATAAAAATGAGTTAATTTTTTAAAAATAACTTATAGTATCATATAAAATAGGTAAACAGTATTTTCTTTGATCACAATTTGTTAACACTATTAACTAATCTAATGATTTTATCAAAATAAAATAAAAATGATAAACTCATCTTAAGATTAATTTCAAAATTAGTTATTTCTTATCAGTAGTACCAAACGAATCATAACACACTAATTCAAACAGTTTCATATTTTAAAGGGTGGAAGTCTACGAAAAACCAGAGAGATAGAAGCAGAGTTCAGTCAGTTAAGAATGGATTTTCGAAAAGAGGAATCTAATAATAGTTCCACAAATTCAGTTGAAGCTGATCAGATCAGGCAAGTTCAACTTAAAATTCAATTTCACAGTACCAGAAAAGGGGATCTCGAAACAATCGAATCCTATGTGAAAAGATTGAGGTCCATCGCCGATTCCCTAGCAGAAATCGGCGATGAGATCTCAAATTCAAACATGGTGTTGCAACTTCTTGCTGGTTTGCCTATTCAATACTTGCCCCTCAAAAACACAATATCATCAAAGTTGCCTCTTCCCACTTTTGGAGACGCTTGTTTCATGGTGTACAAGCACGAAGGCATGAGTTTTCGAAAAGATGAATCTAATAATAGTTCCACAAATTCAGTTGAAGATGATCAAATCCGGCGAGCTCAACTGCAAATTCAATTTCACGGAACCAGAAGAGAGGATTTTCAGCCCATCGAATCCTATGTGAAAAAATTGAAATCCATAGCCAATTCTCTAGCAGAAATTGACAGTCCGATCTCAGATTCAGACATGGTGTTGCAACTTCTTGCTGGTTTGCCTAATCAATACTTGCCCCTCAAAAACACAATATCATCAATGCGTCGTCTCCCCAATTTTGAAGAAGCTTCTTCCATGTTGTACATGCAAGAGGAATTATTACAGGTGAGAGCAAACGGTTCATCCAAATCTCTTCGAAAAAATTACATCATTTATTCAAAATTAAGGTGATGTACATTATTTTTAAAGATTGAATGAAGCAAATCATGAGCTAATCTAATTGCAGGATCGTGAGAAGAAATTCAAAGCTGATGCTGGTGGTGCTGGTGCAGAGCAATCGTCTGGTTTGTTTACCGCAGATACGTTCTTTACTGTAGTGGATACAGTGGGTATTGTTGTTGCTGCAGTTGGTGCAGTAGGTACTATCTGCGCTGGAGTTGGTGCATTGGGTACTGCCGTTGGTGCAGTTAGTACTGTGAATGCAACCAGGATGATTGTAGGTAGTGCAATAACTGTCGTTGTGGGCTGGAAAATTTGGCAACGCAAGTAATTTATCGGGTTGATTTCTCGTATAATCACATAAATAGTAGTACTAGTTAGTTTTGTTTAAAGTTTGTCTTGAGATGTATGATGTGTAGTTCAAGTTCTACCCAAACTTTCCTTATGTTTTATAATATTTTGATTTTCCTTAAGAGGTGTGTATGGTATAGAGGTACATCTTTTGGTAAATGATCAATTACTCTAATTCAAACTTCCATTTACATGTATTCACACAAACATAGGTAAGAAGTGTAAATAATACAAGAAGGGAATGTAAGTCAAGAAAAGCTATAATTGTGTTGATGTTGTCATTGAAATCAAGAGAAAATTATCAAATAGTCCTTAATGTATGGATAATGATTTATTTTGGTTCTTAATATATCTCACTTGATTGAAATATTCCTAAATGTATATAGTAAAAAGTGTTTGTTCTGGGTCATTTATCCTAAACCTAACATGATTTATCAACTAAAAGTGTTAAATTTAACAAGTGATTAATAAAATTCACCATTGTTATCTTCTTTTTTAACTTCAATGAAAAACTCCACGAAATCTAACAACACTATTTATACCTTTTCTAAGAAAATTTACTATTTTTTTCTTGTTCAAAACAGAAATATTTGTCATACATTAAGGATAATTTCAATTAAGTGAAATATATTAATGATCGAAATAAATAATTCTATGATACATTAAGGACCATTTTAATTAAATAAAATATATTAAGGACCAAAATAAATCATTACCCATACGTTCAGAATCATTTTTCTGATAGAAATTAAATCGACAAACCAGAAGGATAAAAAGAAAAGGCAATTTTTATTCCCAAAAACCAAAAAAGTATAGCGCAAGCAATTTTACTTGACTCACTTTGCCATATGCGTCTATACTTTTTTCTACTAATAAAGCTGGTCCTTATAAAAAGAAAAGAATAATGTGTCATCTCTCATCGTACTACTTTAGATCTTTAATTGTAAAGTAAAAGATATATTATTAATAAAAGTTTGTTGTCCAGTTCCATTGTTTTAAAAAAAGATAAAAAATTAAAGGCATATTTTATTAAATTATTTTTTTCATAATATATTCGAACCCTAACTTATATTTGAATATATAATATGAAGTTAAGATTTTAAATTAGTATTTGAATATGCGATTTGAGATAATATTCAAATTTTAAATTCTAAAAAAAAAAGATTTAGAAATTTTAAATCACGATTTTTTTTAATGTAAAATTTTATCCATAAGTTTATATTTCTTTAAAGACTTATTATTTTAAATTTTACAAAAAACACATGTTCAACATAAAAAAATTTTGTGTCATAGAAAATTTTTTATATAAAAAGAATAATTATTACTTTAGTAAATTTTTATAAAATTATGTATTGAATGTTTATAATCACAAACATTTATTTATAAAAGAAACATAAGATAACAATTTATCAATATTACTCTATTTTTTTATTAGAAATGCTTAAAAATGGAGGGAGGGTGGGGGATGGGAGTATCTCGTAGAAGCAATGTTCAAACTCTTGATTGAATTTTAATATCAATATCAAATACTGATATTATAACTCACCTTCGAACAAGCTACCAAATAGACAAGGGGTCTCGCTATTCTTGAGAGGTGAGTAGGTTTTTGGAGTGTAATTGAAAATATTCCTTACTTGCTTGCTAAGTAGAGTACCGCCATTTGAATTGACGTTAGGTTTCAATGTTTTTGAAGTAGACCAAAGTCTACGGAAAGTAGTCGAGTACTTTGACTTGTGTTACTCTATTTTAGTTTAGTTAATATTGCTATCGACGTCTATTTTTACTTATCTATTATATTATTATGGGATGTTATATAATCTCTTTATTTAATTTTAATTGTGATGATTTTTTTTTTTAGAGTTAAAAGATAAAAAATTTGACTAACATTTTATGTTGTATTATTTCAATCATATTGCTATGCAAAAAATTGCAGTTTATAGTACTTTTCGTATAGTTTTTGAATATTTTAACATATTGATATTAATATAATCCAATTTAACTTTGAAAATTAGTTAAATTGACTTTTGAAAAACGCAACATGACAATTAAAAGTGGATTGTTGGAGTAATACTTGTTCAGTTTGTAAAAATTAATAAATAATTTATTATTTAATGTCTATTTTACCCATGCTATTATATATTATTCACTTTTTAATGTTTAAATGACTTATATTTAATGAGGATGATTTAGTAAAATTATCTCTATCATTTACTGCTTCTTATTTTACATGTCAAGTCAATAATAAACAATTAACAATTATTATTGAATTAGCACATAAAATCTAATCCTTGTTTTTCAAAAAATAAAGAATAGTCTCAAGCAGAAACAAGTGGTGCTCACAAAATGGTGCAACTACAAAATTTATAACAATCTTCGTGAACACACACTTCAATTCTATAATTTTTTAAAAAAGAGATAAATCTAATTCATCTCAGAAGTAAATTACTTCGTTATAACTATTTCTATACTTAAATCGACTTGAGGAACCAAAATATTGATAATCATTTTGCTCTTTATAGTTTCTTAAGTCACATGATGAATTCTATGAACCTTCTACACTATTCTAGAAAAGAATAAATAAGGTCATTTATGTCATTAGCTATGTAAATATTCTTTTTTTTTTCTTTTCATTTTATTTTTAACAGTTAGTTACACATTCTGTTACATATAACATCATTCCTCTGAACAAAATAAACACACAAAAGAAAAAAAAATTCAAACAATTATCTGATCATCGAGAAGAACAAGAGAATCAACAATGAGCATTCCATTTCCACCATCGATTGATTTGAGTTCAAAAGATGAAACGATTATCACAGTTCAACAACTGAAAATGCAATTTCTCGGCACCAGAAAAGGGGATCTGGACACCATAGAATCCTATATCAAAAATTTGAAATCCATAGCCGATTCTCTATCCGCTAACGACAATCCTTTATCAGATTCAGATTTGGTACTGCAACTTCTCGCCGGTTTGCCGTCATCTCAATACTCGCCTTACCAGAACAGAATCTCATCGCAGTTTCCTCTACCTGATTTTTCAGGTGCTTGTTCTTTGCTTTACATGTACGAATCGTTATTGCAAGAGCAAAATGAAAATCATACTTCGGAAGATGAAAATTATAGTAATAAAGAGATGTTTGATAAGATTGTTGGTGTGTTTTATACGGTAAGTAGTGTGGTTGCAACAGCAACGGATGTATGGAGTATGTTTGGAAGAACATCTACAATGGCAAGTACTACAGGAAACAGAAAAAATACAAAAAGACGTAATCGAGGAAGGGGGAGGAGGTAGAAATTTGTTTCGAGTTTTTGAATCTAAGAAGAAATTATAAGATGTAATCTAAGTATTGTGTTGCTCTGTTCAGGAGTTTTTTGTTGTTGTTGTGATTTTTCATTTTATGTAAGTAAGAGTGGAGTGTTTTACTAATTACGTAGTGTTCTTCTTGGATCATATGCGACTGAATATGGTGTTGAACATTTACAGAATTCATTTGGGTTGTTTGGTGGCCGGATAAGAAACATCCGATCTACAATGGAAATAAGTTATTCATATATAAAATTAAGTAAAAAGTATATTCTTAATATATTGTAAATAAGTAAAAGTAAATATAATTTATCTTCAAAAATTAACCTTGAGTTCCACCAAAACTATACTTTGTAAAATGAAGGCCTCACCATGTAAGTTGGTACTCCCTCTATTTGGTATGGTATTAATTAAATTTGTGTGGTAATGTACACATATTAAGAAATATATTTAAAGATATAATTTAAATTATAATTATCATTATAAATTTTTGTGAAATTATAAATATAACTTTGTAAGTAATATAATTTATTTTTTAGAAAATATAAAATTTTAATATATGAAAGAACAAATATGAAAAAACTTTCAAACATCATTTTAAATTTTGAACAATTCAATTATTTTGAATAACGAAAAGAAATCTCAAAAATTCAGAACTATAGTAGAGGTTAAAGGAGGTGTTGACGATAACAAGTACAATAAATATGGAAACAAGAGGATTATATGTAGCATTTAGTCGTGTAAAGTGGCCCCACTGGAAAAAAAAATGCAAGTCTTTGTCGTGTAAACTGGCGCGACTGTAAAATAAAATAAAAAATATACAGGGATTATAAATAGATTAAAATTACGTGAAATTAAATAAAAATATCAATCGTTAATAATTTGGTCTAAAAATTAATTTGTTGTCCAAATTATTGACAACAAGAACATTTTTGACCAAATTATTGAAAAACAATTTTTGTTTTTTGGATAAACTATTAACTGATATATTTTTATTTAAATTTACATAATTTAAAGATTATTTTGATAATTTTTCATTTTTAAAATTTAATTTCAAAGTAGTCTTTTTGACTCGAACAATCAAATTTTAGAGGACAAATAAAAAGAAACCACCAATATTACTTAATTAAGGAGCATGTGGTAAATTATTGTAGTGGAGTAAGTATTTACTTTTGTTTATCTTCTTTGCAATTCGACCAACCAACCAACCAACATGTTGGTCATTTCCAATCACATGTGTGTCGATTTGGGATGATATTAATTGTGGATAGTATCTTATAGTATAGCGTTGAACAGTAACGATAAATCGTAGTTGTTGGTGGTGGCGACTGATAAATAATAATGGAATAATACTAATAGCTAAATGAAATGGTGAATTGTGATGGTTGTGAATGATATATAATATTGATTAATGGTGATAATTATCGATGGTAATCAGTGGATGTAATAATGGTTGGTGGTGATGATTGGAAATTGATGGCTAATGGTGATAAAGATTGATTTTGGTGCTATAGTTGGGCTAAAGATGATATTGTAGATGGTAGGTAATGGTGATTGACAGTAATGATAGTTATGACTGAGATTCTGTTGGGTATGTAGCAAGAGTAATGGAAAATGGAGGAAAGATGAAAAGAGAAGAACTTGAAGAGTTGAGAACTTGAAAAGTCCTCTTATGCTTTATTGAAAAGGCATTTGTCCCTCGTCGGTGGTGGAAAGAAAAATAGGAGAGTTTAAATATAGAAACACTCCTATTAATTGTTAAAAGGGTTGGAAAGAGGGAACCCCCTTGCTCGCTCGGCTCGGCTTCGGCTTTGGCTTTATAAAATGATTGATCGAGAGATTATTTTTTGGACAAAGTTTGTTTTAATTATTTTAGTTAATTAGTTAATTGACCCGATCCGACTCGGATCCACGCGCGACCCGTTTTATTTGAATTTTTTGCCATTGGAAGTGACTGTTCTAAAATGTTGCAACTTTCAAAAACAGCCATGACGTTTGAAAGGTTGCTAACTTTCATGAATGGTCGTGTGGATTCTAAAAGGATTGCAACCTTTCGAAACCAGTTCCTCTTGCCTATAAATACATTGATTCCTCAGACTTATTCCTTACGAATTTTCTAATTTCTTCTTTTTCTTTTGCACAAAATTTCTTCGTGTACTTTATTACTGTTGAGTGGTTCGCTGACACCAGAGTTTTGGGTATCAATACACTGGTGATTGAGATCATTCTATCATGGGAGAACATATTTCAAATCAAACCTCGAATACTAGAGGGGAATAATTTCCTTAAGGGGACACTGTGCATTCAGTGGGCTTGATCTTTTTCTGATTCTGTTTTTCCAGATTGTGGTACATTTTTTTTTCTTCAGATTTTAGTTTTGTCAATTAAATTTTGTTCATCTATTCTTACTGGTGTATTAAACTTTGGTTACTTCGTGTTTCTGCAAAGTTTATTGAAATCAGTAATTCTGGTTTTTTAAAACACAGATTGATAACAATCTTAAGGAAATTATTTTATTGTATTTCAATCTGTGCTTCTGGTGGAGACAAAAACCTTCGTGGTTTTATACTCCTATTAAGTTTGCAATTTAAGTTATTGCTTACTAAGTCATTTGTATCAATTTTTGTTTTTTACAAATTTTGATTCTGAAATGGCAAATGATAATGTGACGGTGGTTGTTGCTGCACCAACCCGAACTGTTGTACCACCGGCAGAGAAACCGGGAAAATTCTCTGGTGTGAATTTCAAAGGATGGCAGCAACATGTATTTTTCTGGCTTACCACTCTTGGTCTGCAGAAATTTACCAATGAAGTAACTCCAGTGCCTGCTGTTGAAATGCCAGACAGAGAAAAGTTCATGATTATTGAAGCATGGAAACAGACATACTTCCTATGTAAGGGCTACATTTTGAGTGCTTTAGAGGATGACTTATACAATGCCTATAGTGCAATGACAAGTTCGAAAGAATTGTGGGATGCACTTGAGAAGAAATATAAGACAGAAGATGCATGCTTGAAAAAGTTTGTGGTCGCAAAGTTTTTAGACTATAAAATGTCAGATAGTAAAACTGTTGGATCACAAGAGCAGGAACTTCAACTTATTTTCCATGATCTGATTACTGAGGATATGGTAGTAAATGAAGCTTTTCAAGTGGCTGTAATTATTGAGAAGTTGCCTCATTTGTGGAACGATTTCAAGAATTATCTAAAACACAAACGTAAGGAAATGAAGCTTGAAGATCTTGTGATTCGTCTCAAGATTAAGGAAGATAACAAGACCGCCGAAAAGAAGTCTCGTAAGAGTTCGACAATAATTTGAGTTAATATTGTTGAAGAAGCTCCTACTAAAGGCAAGAAGAGAAAAAAGTCCAACGGACAGAAGTCAGAACAGGCCAAGAAGAAATTCAAGGGCAATTGTTACAACTGTGGTAAGGCTGGTCACAAGTCTTCTGACTGTCGTGCTCCAAGAAAGGACAAAGACAAAGGCAAAACTCAAGCAAACATCGTGGAAGAGATGGAAAATGCAGATGACCTATGTGCAATGATCTCGGAGTGCAACTTAGTTGAAAATCCCAAGGAGTGGTTTCTCGACTCAGGTACCACTCGACATATTTGCTCTGCTAAAAAAGCCTTTGCAACGTACACTCCTGCTGAGTTCGATGAAGATCTGTTCATGGGGAACACAGCAACAACAAGGATTGCAGGGACTGGAAAAGTTATGTTCAAGATGATATCCGGCAAGGTGTTGACTCTGAACAACGTTTTGCATGTTCCTACTATTAGGAAGAATTTAGTTTCTGTTGTACTACTCGTGAAGAACGGGTTTAAGTGTGTCCTAGTTAGTGACAACGCTGTAACAAGTAAGAATAAAATGTTCTTAGGAAAGGGTTACCTCACTGAGGGCCTCTTCAAACTGAATGTAATGGTTGTTGACAATATTAATAAGAATTCTGCTTTTGTTTACTTATTGGAGTCAAATGATTTATGGCATGCCCGTTTGGGACATGTAAATTACAAAGCCTTGCGATAATTGATTACTTTACAAGTATTACCTGATTTCAAATGCGATAAATTGAAATGTGAAATTTGTGTAGAAAGTAAGTTTTTAAACATCCTTATAAGTCTGTTGAAAGAAATTCAAAATCATTAGACTTAATTCACACAGATATATGCGATATGAAGTCGACACCATCTCGTGGTGGGAAAAAGTATTTTATAACTTTTATTGACGATTGCACTCGATTTTGTTATGTATATTTGCTTAATAGTAAGGATTAAACAATTGATGCATTTAAGCAATATAAAAATGAAGTGGAGAATTAATTGAATCTAAAGATAAAAATGATTCGGAGTGACAAGGGTGGAGAATACAAATCTCCTTTTGCAGAGATATGTTTGGAATATGGTATTATTCATCAAACTACTGCATCATATCCACCATAATCAAATGGTTTGGCGGAACGGAAGAATAGAACATTAAAGGAAATGATGAATGCCTTGATAATCAGTTCTGGTTTACCGCGAAACCTGTGAGGGGAAGCCATCCTTACGACTAACAAAATACTCAATAGGGTACCCCGAAGGAAAATGCAATCGATTCCATATGAGTTATGGAAAGGAAGGAAACCCAACTTGAAATATTTCAAAATGTGGGGGTGTCTAGCCAAGGTAGAGGTTCCTTTACCCACGAGGGTGAAAGTTGGACTCAAAATAGTGGATTGTGTATTTATTGAATATGCTGTGAACAGTAAGGCCTGGCGGTTTTTGGTTCACAAATTTGATAATCTTGAGATTCATGTTAATACGATAATTGAGTTAGGTAACGTTGAATTCTTTGAACACATTTATCCGTATAAAACTGAATGTGAGTCAACAAGTGAAATATCTAAACGACCACGAGAAGAATCAATGGAAAATACACTACCTAGTGAGGATCCTAGGCATAGTAATCGCAAACGGAAACCCACTTCTTTCGGATCAGATTTTGTGGCATTCTTGCATGAAAATGAGCCTCCAACATTTTAAAGCAGTTATGTCTTCATCTAATTCTATCTATTGGAAAGAAGCAGTCAATAGTGAGATCGAATCAATTTTAAGTAATCATACTTGAGAATTGGTTGATCTTCCTCCAGGAATAAACCTTTAGGATCAAAGTGAATCTTTAAAAGGAAAATGAAAGCCAATGGGACTATTGACAAATAGAATGCTAGACTTGTAATCAAAGGATACAGACAAAAGGAAGGTCTGTACTACTTTGAGACATACTCTCCAGTAACAAGGATAACATCAATTAGGATGTTAATACCACTAGCGGCAGTGCATGATCTTAAAATCCACCAAATGGATGTAAAGACAGCTTTCTTAAATGGAGAGTTGGAGGAAGAAATTTACGTGGAACAACCTAAAGGGTTTGTGGTTCCTGGTAAAGAAGAGAAAGTGTGCAGACTTGTGAAGTCGCTTTATGGGCTCAAACAAACACCTAAACAATGACATGCTAAATTTGACCAAACAATGTTGGCAAATGGATTCAAGATTAACAAATGTGATAAATGTGTTTACATTAAAAATATTCCGAATCATGAAGTCATTGTTTGTTTGTATGTTGATGACATGTTAATAATGAGTAAAAATATTGACGATATAAATGCTACTAAGCGCATGTTGTCCAGCAAGTTCGATATGAAGGACTTAGGCGTTGTTGATTTGATCCTAGGGATCAAGATTCTCAAAACTCCTCAGGGACTAGCATTATCTCAATCTCATTATATTGAAAGAGTATTAGATAAGTTCAAGTACTTGAATTTCAATGTTGTCAAAACTTCAATTGATTTAAGCTTTACATTTCAAAAGAATATAGGCGAAAGTGACTCTCAATTGAAATATGACAGAGTGTTAGGAAGTTTGATGTATATTATGAATTGTACGCGATCAGATATAACGTGTGCTATTAGTAAACTGAGTCGATTCACCTGAATCATCAAACTCACTGGATGGCAATGAAACGTGTGTTGGGGTATCTGAAACATACACAACACTATGCTTTGCATTTTAATAAATATCCTGCAGTGATTGAAGGATATAGTGATGCAAATTGGATCATCGGGTCAAATGAAGTAAAATCCATAAGTGGTTATGTGTTTACACTTGGTGGATCAGCAGTCTCTTGGAAATAGTCCAAACAGACATGTATCGCTCGCTCCACAATGAAATCTGAATTCATTGCCTTAGATAAATCTAGTGAAGAAGTTGAATGACTCTAGAATTTCTTAGAGGATATTCCATTCTGGCCCAAACCTGTGGGACCTATTTGCATACATTGTGATAGTCAAGCAGCAATAGGTAGGGCAGGGAGCGTTATGTATAACGGGAAGTCTTATCATATACGACAGAGACATAATACCATAAGACAACTTCTCTCTAGTGGAATTATCACAATTGACTATGTGAAGTCAAGCGATAATGTGTCAGATCCACTAACGAAAGGCCTAGTGAGAGAGGCAGTTGAAAGATCATCTAAGGGAATAGGTTTACGGCTTAGGACAAGTCAGCATGGCGGTAACTCTATCTAGCAGACTGGAGATCCCAAGAGCTAGATTCAAGGAGAAAAACAAAGTTGTGATTGACGGTTCGACATTGTCAATCAACTCAATCCATTCTCACGATGAAGACAATGTTCAGGAATAAGGTTAAGACTTTAAGGCTTGTTAATGAGTTAATAAAGCTTAAAGTTTTTAATGATTTGCTAAGTTTGGCAGATTTGACCAAATAGTGTATCTACGAGATGACACGGTTAGAAATCACCTATGTGAGTGCAAAGTGTAAGCCACTTCAAAGAGAATTGCCTATTCTCTATACACTCATGAAACCAAGAGGTGTTCATGGTTGAAATGAACACAACCGTAAGAACCATAAACGGTAAAGGGTTAATTGTGTGAGATATGGTTATCTAGGTATACACCAAAGCTCGATGGTTCAAAGATATCGCATCTACCGATTGACCGAGTATAGCCGACATATGTTCACTACGGAAAGTCCAAGGGGAAACCTACTTATCCAGATGCAATTGATTCTTGCTTGTAAAGTACACACTCGTCCGTGCATTCCTTATGTTATAACCATTCCCCATTAATGTGGGGGATTGTTGGGTATGTAGCAAGAGTAATGGGAAATGGAGGGAATATGAAAAGAGAGGAACTTGAAAAGTTGGGAACTTGAAGAGTTGAGAACTTGAAAAGCCCTCTTATGCTTTATTGAAAAGGCATTTGTCCCTCATCAGTGGTGGAAAGAAAAATAGGAGAGTTTAAATATAGAAACACTCCTATTAATTGTTAAAAGGGTTGGAAAGAGGGACCCCCCTCGCGCCGTCGTCGTCGCTCACTCGGCTTTGGAAAATGATCGATTCTGCACAAAAATTTCTTCGTGTACTTTACTGATGTTGAGTGGTTCACTAACACCAAAGTTTTGGGTATCAATACACTGGTGATTGAGATCATTCTATCCTCGGAGGACATAATCCAAATCAAACCTCGAATACTAGAGGGGAATATTTCCTTAAGGGGACACTGTGCATTCAGTGGGCTTGATCTTTTTCTGATTCTGTTTTTCCAGATTGTGGTACGTTTTTTTTTTTCAGATTTTAGTTTTGTCAATTAATTTATGTTCATCTATTCTTACTGGTTTATTAAACTTCGGTTACTTCGATTGAAATCAGTAATTCTGATTTTTTATAACACAGATTGATTACAGATTCTTGTTATGAGTGGTGTAGAAATGGCAATTGAGACAGGGCGGGACGGGACGGGGCAAAGCGGGGTGGGGCAAACTCTTACCGAAGTTGGGCAGCGCAACACTTAAACGGGGTGGGTAGGCCATGGCGGGTCAAAGTACATTTTTAGAGAAAAATAAATGGAGTCAAGAGCAAAGCAATTTTAAGCTCAAATTGAATTTTTTAGTATATTTTTCTCTTGTAAGCCCACTATGTCTTTTGGAATGCTGTTTCTATTTGGTTTTTTCTTGTTGTAGTAATAATGATTGTGTTCCTTCTATCTTTCCTCTTCCAACTTACTATTGTATTATTAATGGTAAACATCAATCATTCCTCTAAACCTTTTATTGAATACAAACTTTTGATAATGCTAAACTTGTACTATGATAAATGTTTATGTTCCTTTTGCAAGGTTTTCTTCGAATATTAGTTGTTTGCTTTCCTTAGCAAAGCAGCTCAACAATAAATATGCATATTAAAACTATGTGATTCCTAAAATTTATACTATTAACTATCTATTTATTTTTTAAAAGAGTTAAACAGAGCGGAGTAAAGATTTATAGGACAGGATAAGATAGAAGAAACACAAATTACTAAATAGAACAAGACAAAGCAGGTTGAGTTTGTGACAGGACAAGACTTCACCAATTATTAATGGGAAAAGGGTTAAAAATGCCCTCAACGTATTGAAAATGGGTAAAAAATATCCTCCTTCCATCTATTGGATCAAAAATGCCCTTAAGGTTATTTTTAAGGTTAAAAATGCCCATCTTTAACAGAATTTTGACATGACATAAATGAATTTTTAAATTAAACACATGGCATTAAAGTATTGGTCCACGTAAATTTTTGACCCAACCCAAAGAATCCGACCGATGACTGGATTGGACTTCCATCTTCCTGTTTCCTATTATTGAGGAACCTGCAATGCTCACTTCCACCAAAAACTCCATTGCAAACATTCGTTGCATCCCAATGTGCCACCAGTAACCTTCGCCTGAACATGGTAACAATCCCCGCAGTGGAACCACCCAGGGTATTGGTGACCACAGTCCGTCCGACCGTCCCACGAAGGTCCAGTTTCCTTGATCAATCATATGTGGGTACACAACAAGAATTTTATGGAACGATTCAGGATTAAATCCAAACCACAATAACAATGTTTCCAATAGATTTCAGTCTCTGACACTCAAACCAAGCAACCGTGGTGAAATCCCTTCAATAAATTAAGTAGATTCGAACAAAAAAAAAACCAGAAAATCAGCTGGGTTATATTAAAAAAGGGTAGGTCAGTTCCATTGAGTTGGGTCAAAAATTCATGTGGACCAATACTTTAACGCCACATGTTTAATTAAAAAAATTATTTATGTCATGTTATAATTCTGTTGAAGAAGGGCATTTTTAACCTTAAAAATAACCTTAAGGGCATTTTTGATCCAATAGATGGAAGGAGGGCATTTTTGACCTATTTTCAATACGTTGAGGGCATTTTTAACCCTTTTACCATTATTAATTTATCATAACACTTGTTTATCACTCTTTCAATTAAGAAATTTTCAAGACCCACCAATTATTTCAACGGGGCCCAATCTCAACTAACTTAATAGAATAAAGGGAAATGGGTCAAATATGCCCCTAAACTATTTGAAAAAGTTTAAATATATCCATCGTTTAAAGTTTGACTCACTCATGCCCTCGCAGTCCAACTTTTTGTCTAGATATGCCCTTATGGGCGTTAAATGCCAAATGGAATTGCCACGTCATTTTTACATTACCATGTGACATTTATATTAAAGGAAAAAGGGTAAAATATACCCCTAAACTAATCGAAAAAGTCTAGATATACCCCCTTTTAAATAAACTACCCGACGCTTTTCAACAATTTTTTTAAAATTTTTATTTTTTTCAATAAATCCCGAAAATGAGTAATTGACTATTAAAAAATAGGAAAAATATGAAAAAAAATAATAAAATTAACGCCAAAAATCCGCAAATAAATATAGCAACCTTAAATTCAACAATTTCAACAATTTTTTTAAATTTTTATTTTTTTTCGATAATCACGAAAATGAGTAATTGTTTAATAAAAAGTATAAAAAATGTGAAAATGACTTTATGCTGAATTTTTAGGTTATATTTCTCATATTTTTTATTAATCAATTACTCATTTTAGGGACTTATCGGATAAAAATATAAATTTTAAAAAAAATTGAAATTGTTGAATTTAAGGTTACTATATTTTATTGTGAATTTTTGGTGTTAATTTTATTTTTATTTTTCATATTTTTCCTATTTTTTATTAGTCAATTACTCATATTCGGGATTTACCGAATTTTTTTTGTTGAAAATGGGTCGGGTAGTTTATTTAAAAGGGGGTATATCTACACCTTTTTGAATAGTTTAGGGGTATATTTGATCCTTTTTCCCTTTAATATAAATGTCACGTGGCAATGTAAAAATGACGTGGCAATTCCATTTGGCATTTAACGCCCATAAGGGCATATCTAGACGAAAAGTTGGACGGCGTGGGCACGAGTGAGCCAAACTTTAAACGGGGATATATCTAGACCTTTTTGAATAGTTTAGGGGCATATTTGACCCTATTCCCTAGAATAAATAGAACAGCCTATAACATTGGCTCCGTACGATTTCACAAAAAAATCACTAGTATTTTATAATCTATTTTTCTTATTAGTTTATTTTAACTTTATCTTTCACGATTATAAAATTAAAAGACATTTTAATATATTTGATATATTTTTAATTTTAGATTATAAGATTCAATTCTTTTATATATATATATTATGACTGTGGTCTGTGGTGTTTGGACGACTTTTTGAGCACCCCTACTAATTTCAAGGATACATGTTCCCACCAATAACATGCATTAAAGTAATTTTGTCTACCTCCGTTGAGAATTGAATTCGAAACTGCATAATGTTCAATCAATTCATTGATCACTAGACAATATCCTTGAATATTTTTTATTTTTTTAATCTTCGTACTAATAGAATAGGTCAAACAAATTTAAACAAAGGAAGTATGATTAGTAGACTCTGTTGTGGTCTTCCTTTTTATATTTAAGGACGAAGCTTCACTTCAATTATTAAACTAAAGTTGATGGGGACTGCAATTGATCTTAATCCATTTTTTTTTTCCTTTTTATCTTTTGGTTAGTGCTCTTTCAATTATTCCTTTAAATATATAATAAAATAATTGCCTTGTTGTTAAGAATAATGTTTGCCCTTTTCTGTGTAGCAAAGGGTTACTTTAATTTTGAAGTGAAAATTTTCAAATTCTAAAGCAAATTTACCCATCTACAAGAAGACAAAGAAATCGAATAAATCATAACATTCGTAATAATCAATTTTTATTAGATTCCAAAAGTGAAAATAAAAATAAAAACTCCTAAGTTAATTTGTAGACTTCTGTTGTGGTCTTCTTTTTATATTAGGAGCTAAGCTTCACTTAAATTATTATTAAGCTAAAGTTGATGGGGACTGAAATTATGGGTATAAGAAATCGATCGAATCTAATTATATTAAATTAATTTATATTATTTTTTAAATAATATTGTGGATTTTTATTTTAGTAAATAATTGTCTCGAACAATTGGGATGATCTTTTTAATTTATAATAAAAGTGGAAAAAATTCTCTAACTGAAATGAATAACTTACATGTAAATATAATTTAATTACTAACAATATGTAAAATTTATTATATAAATATATTTTATAACATTTTTCAAATATAAATATAACTTAGGTCCTAGATACTATAATAGATACTCTATCAGACAATATGGTAAAACCTATGCATGCAAGTAGTCCTATTAAATATTGGGAAAATGCATAAGTACCTCCAGCCTATACCCAAAATTCATAAGACACACCTAACCTTTACTAAGATCCTATTATCCCCCGAACTTATTTTTTAATTAGTTTTTTACCATTTTTCGGCTTACGTGGCAATATAAACCAGATAGGTTGAAAGCTTTGTTCAACACGCGCTGGGCTCCACTTTTTCAACTTTCTAAAAAGTAAGTTATCAGTTCAAAAGTAGCTTTTACACTTTCCAAAATTTCAAAAAGCTATCACTTCATGTTTTAAATAAAAATATTATTTATAATCTACTTTGTTAATATATTTTTAGTTAGTTTATAGATTTCAATGTTTATATATTTTATTTCAAATTTGGGCTTGTAAAATTTTGTAAATATTATATATATAATTTTATTTTATTTATAGATA
>JAJOOI010017259.1:0-15469 GCA_029582585.1 Solanum bukasovii | reverse complement strand
AGGACCTATTACCTCCCTAGACTATTTAATACCGTATTTTTTACCCCCTGAACTATTTAATAGTGTATTTTAAAGATATATATGTGCCCACGTGGACACATTACTATTTATAATTTTGCATTATTTTTTATGTCCACGTGGGCAAATATAAACATACGGTATTAGATAGTTTAGGGAGGTAATAGGTCCTCATGAAAGTTTAGTATCGCAACAGCAAATTCGACCAAAGTTGGGGTATTTTCAGACCCTTATCCCTTTTTTTTTAAACAAAAGTTTTTATCTCATCTAATTTTTCAGATCAATTTATCTTAGTCATGACTTTTATTTATCTAATTCTTTCTATATCATTCATACAATTATATTTTCCATTTGATAATTCATATATATATATTATTTTTATTTTTTTACTTTCTTTAAATTTTATTATATCGAGAATATAAGAAGGAAAAATAGCGAAGAGAATTATAAGAAATTTATGAAAATGGAGTTAGAGAATTTATAACTAAACATTGATTTTGAAATAAAGCAAAAAACATAAAGTTGAATAATTCACATGGTCAAACTGCACCTTAAGTCTCGTACGTAACAGCAAACTAAATCCATACGTACGTACTTGCATCAATTCATTAAAACAAGACAAAACGAGCTACAACCAAAAACTTTAAGGAAATTAAAGGCTACGTTTGACAATCAAAATACTAGTAGCTCCCTAGGAATTACAGCTAAAAAGATTGCAACAAGTGCAGCAGCCACAACTGTTCCAGTGACTGAAAGCTGGGGTCCGTTCTTGAATCCGTTGGAGACGTCTTTGTTAGTATCCGGTGATGATGATGATGATGATGAAGATCCGGAAGGTGTGGTGGATACAGGCGATTTGCTGGTCGCATTGGAGAAGATGGCATAATCAGGAGAAGTTGGAGGAATGTTGAGTAGCTCTGCATTCACCAAAAAAGGAAATTCATGTGAAGGAGTTTAACTGAACACGATATTTATGCAAAGGCCGATGCATAGTTACAATACTGTGTTCATCTAAATCTAGTATTATTTCCAACGTGAAATATAATGTTATGTATAAAGATCATCTAACAAATAGTAGGTAAGAATTTATAGCTCATAATCGATCAATGTTAAAATACTTAAAAGTTGAAACCCTAGAAATTAAATTTTAGATCTACTTTTGCGTTTAAGTATAAAAGAAAGATCTTTGAAACATAGAAAAATTTAGCATTTTTTTTGTTTTATGACTTTTAAGTTAGTATCTGGAAGTTTAATGACTTTTTGTGTTAGAAAAGATAGTTAAATGATTTTTGTAAACACAAGTGATAATTAGGTGATCAACCATATGTACAATTTACCCCTAAAGTTAAATTGTCACCCTCTAAATATACAAGTGTCATTTTTTTTAAATTAACTAAAAATGAAATTATTCACATAAAATTGAGAAATAGAGAGTAGTATTTTCTTTACACTTCTAAATAACATATTCTTTTTCTGATAAAAGAAAAACTCTATAAATTACTCCTGTGGTCCATTTTACTTGTGATGTAGTCCCTCAACAAAATATAACGCCTTAAAACTAGTTTGACTAAATGACTCTTATTTATTCTTTAATTTCAATATAATACGCTTTGTTTAATGTTTACCACATTAATCTCTCTCCATTTTTATTAGAGCAAGTGTAAAAGTGAGGAATAATTATCTTTTTGGGCCACCCTAAAAAATATATCGAGCAAATGTGTATCTTTTGTATATTAAATATAAATATACCATAAGATATATATTATATACATAATTAGTCATTATAGTGTGTATATTTTTTGTTAGCATCCATAATTAATTTTGGTTGATGAACCAAAAATGAATAAAAAGATCCTTGTGAAAATAAAAGTTATTTTAGACCAATTTATGTTTAATAAGCTCAATAAGTAAAATGAAGCAAATAGAGTAGGTAGCCCAAATTGACACAAATTTTCAAAACTCCGGGACATGTAGAAGACACCCCATCTAGTCATCTACCTTCCTTTCATTTTAATTACAAACTTTAGAGTCAAAATTATTCAATATACGCAAATTTTACTTCATCAAGTTATATTTATTCATTATAATAAAATAAAGAATATATTTTTAAAAAATATTAAATCTCATATTTTAAGAAGATAATCAATAAATATCTTTGAATATATTTTATACTTTGATATATAAAAAATAAATATTTATAAATTATGATTTTAAATATTTATAAATTGTGATTTTAATAAAAGACTATTTATATCATCAATTTTCATCAATGTATAATTAGGACTTACTATTGAATACATTATGAGATAGTCCATAATTAATAAAGAGGCTAAATTTGACTAGGCAGGTAGATAAAAGTCATTTTCGGGTGCCTAAATATCTGTGTCACTGTCATCACAACCAAAGCAACCTTAAATAAACGAAGAATTTTTTAAAAAGAAGAAGAGGAAGTAAGAATTTATGGTCATTTAAAATAAATTAAAGAATTATTTTTCAATTTAGATATAAAAATATAGATCTTTGATAAAATAAAAAAAACTGATTTTTTTTTTAAATAAGCCTAAATAGTGTATTTCTCCCAATCCAAAGTGGTCCAGCTGTTTCTTAAATTCGATCACTGTTCACAATGAACAAGTTGATTATAATATGAATGCAATTGACAGATGTTACTCTCTGTCCCAACTACTTATTATATAAATTATATAAATTTTGATCAATATTTTGATAAGTTTTTTAAAATATATTCATATAATAATAATACATTTTATAAAAAAATTAAATATTTAAATTTTAAAATATTGAATTTATTTTTATTCAATTTTGTATCTACTATTAGTTAATTTAACTCTCGTAAAAGTATCACGAACGGAGGAGTAACTTCTAAGTTTATGTATGTAGTGCATGTAATCACTCCTCTTTACTTTTTACTAGTGTCTTATATTGTAAACTCTTTTTTTTTTTATCTATTTTGATAAATTAAGAAAAATTTATTCTCTAGTATTTTGTTATTATTAAATAATTATATAAAATATTAATAATTTAATTTAGATTTCAAAAGTATAATTAATAAATATAATTTAATAAAATAAACTCCTTACAAATGCTCCATTTTGCGTATTTGTTTAACTTGACACACCTTTTAAGAAATAATAATAAAAAAATAATGTTACAATAAAATCCTGAATTATTATATGTTGAAAAATGAATTGGTAATAATTATAATATAATAGTGAAAATAAAATAAATTCAAAATCCTCTCTTTGTATTTTAAAAGGAATGATTTAATTAGTTCGCTTGATATTGAATTTTTAAAAAATAAAAGAAGATTTTTTAGTCTAGTCGTAAATTAAAGTTATGTCAAATGTACTTGAATGTCTTTTAATATTAGGGTTTTAAATATATCACGTGGAAAATTGAAATTAAAATATTGCTAAAAAAGGAAAGAGGTCAGTTTTTTAAACAAACATCATTCTTTTTTAAAGAAAGAGAATAATAAATTATCAATTTATTTAGTAAATAATAAATAAATAGAAAGAAAACACATCTCTACTTGACTAACTAAATTTACATACACCCCGATATGCAACATGATATAACAAGTGATCTCAAACTCTTCTACGAGCATGAGATTCTTAATTTAAAAAATCAAGAAAAATATTAAAAACACCTCTAAACTTGACGAGAATATAGGGATGTATTTCACTCATATAGTAAAATCGAGAATATATTTATGTCCAGTTAATCAAATAAAAATGTATTTTTAAGTGTATCAATAATTTGAAAATAAACTAATAATCAAAGCCGAATTTAAAAATATCTCCAATACTTCTATTTCTATTGATAATATAGATATAAAATATTTTTTAAAGAATTGTGTCAAGTAAACCAGTCATGTCTAAAAAGGATCAGAGAGTGTACATAGCTTATAAGTCAAATATTGACTATATATGGTATGACATGAACTATACGTCTCACATGAAAATTAAATATGTCACATAACAAATTTTTCTCTATACACTATTAGAGTATAAAATGCAGCTAAATATATATATTTTTTATAGTATATATTATAATTTTAAAAAAAAACTTACTAGGACAGTTAGAAATACTAGCGTTCGTGAGCTTGCAAGCAGAAGGAAGCTGAAGCAATTTATCTTCTTGAATTCCCATACTCTTCAACTGAGGACTTGATCCTTTATGGATCTGTTCTATTATGTAACACAAACAAACCGGGTCATGATCTTTTATATCCTCCGCCGCATCACAACACTCCTTCGATGGCGACGGGGCCTTCCCCGTCGCGTACGTCAAACATGCAGCAACCTTTTGAAACTCCACACCACACTTGTCACCCAGACTCTTATCATCACCATTAGCTAATACTATTCCAGTACAAACGATTAGTAAAACTACTAAATTATATGCACTTGCCATTTTTTTTTCTTTAAAATAAAAGGTACTTGGATGTTTTTGTTGTGTGATATATTTATGGAGCAAGCATAAAGTGTTATAAATAGGAATAAATGGGGTGAATGAATAATAAAGGTGAGTAGTTGGGAACGTAGTGAATTATAGGCTGGTTGTCAGCATGTGAAACGGGGATGGTCTTAAATGAAGTAAGCTGTCGTATCTGTATCTGATTAATTCATTTCCCGCTGATTCTGTTGGAGGGTTTTCATCCGTTAGATCGGGTAAAATGACATTAGAAAAAGTGGCGCATATATATCTTTATCGTTTTACAAATGACTCACATATATACCTATCGTTATAAAATGAGCTCATATATACTCTTAGTTTAATCGAAGTAAAAAAAAATAGTTTTAAATTTATATTTTTGACTTTTAATTTAAAAGAATTATGTATGGGTATATATGATCATTCCAGCAAAGTTCAAGGTATATTTTAATCTTTTTTATACATAATTATTTTTTGAGGTCGTTGATTATCATTATTTGAGTTTCTTATTCTTATTTTTCGTTCCTTAGTGTAAAGAGAAAATTTTAAAACTATTTTTTTGTTGCTATATTATAATTTTAAAATATTTTTTTCGACTATATTGTCATTTAGTTTTTATATTTGAAAAAAAAAATTGGATCATCTATAATAGATTTTACAACAAAATTAGTGAAACATAAATAAATTTGACCATCAAAATAATAACTTTAAATTAGTCGTTGAAACAAAAAAAAAAGTAAAAAAAATATGTGTGAGGATGATTAAATATACCCATATGGGATTATATATATATTTTATTTAAAATAGTCAAAAAATAATAATAATAATTTTTTCACTTCCATTAGAGAAAAAAGATATATTTGAGTCATTTGTATAACAGTGGATATATGAGTCATTTTCATAATTAGGGATATATCAACTCTAAATGACAAAGTTGAGGAGTTTATCGGGACCTTTCCCTTTTTTTAATATTGGTTGAACACTTTATGGTAGTCTTATGCTAGGTATAACTAATACATGAAAAATCATGATACTAGCAATGCAAATATTTTTATTACATGCATTAGCATGATTAAAGATATAATTGTCCCTTAAAATCTTTTCCACTCCTTTCCACTACTTATGTAAAGGATATTTTTGTGAATATTTTTTTAAAAAATTGTCGTCATTCGGCTTCAACATCAAATTTTGATCGAATAATCTTATTGGTATATTTTTTGGACCAAATTTATACATTAATATTAATATTTTATTAGCATATTTATGAACGTTTTCGTAAAGGTAAATTATCTCCCCTCATATTTTATTTTCTTGTTTTAAATCTTTTGCACAAATAGTTGTTATTTCGTAAACAATTGTGAAAGCCACTAGTTAGAGTACTTCTGACTAGACGGGGCAATTAGATGAGTTGGGTTAAATTTGGCCGAGTCATAGTGGGTTAAGATAATAATCGGGTCAAGACCCAATATATTTAACCCAAATTTGCTTTGGTCAAAACGGATTTGGTCAAAATGGGTTAGTGTCATGACCGAGATCGTCGTGATTGACACCCACACTAACCTTCCGGTGGGAGAACCATTACTACAACCCAACTAACAACTTAACTAAAAACTAAGGCATTTAAAGATACGGAAGCAGATTTAAATGACAATAAAATTGGAGTCCCCATAAACTCCAAATGTTTAAACAATTAACAAACCAATAATGCGGAAATTCAACCCCTAGAACCTGAAAATCATTGTACCAAAACTCTACGACCGACAAATCTAAGAATAAGAGGTACAATCCCGAAACTAAACAAACACCTTTAAAAAATTGTCTGAGTCCGAAGAGAGTGGACTTAAACAAGAAAGATCCATGGCAGCCTGAAAGAACTGGCTCACCCTTGAATCCGGTCACGCTCAATAGTCACCTAGCTGAGGTCTATCAATAGCCGCCTGAAGATGCCCTGTAGTCAACAAAGAACAAACAAGTGCAGTATCAGTACACAACCACAGTGTACTGGTAGGATCACGCGACTATCCCAATAAGTGAAACACATGCAAGTAACCACAACATTATAAACAGGCATATACCAAACATATACAATATTAGTCATCTTTTCAGGATCAATGTAGCATTCCACGTTCTCAATAATACACATTGGTTATCATTTTAGAGCAACAAACAGTCTTTCAACTTCAATCACCATTAGATATGAACGTAATCATCACAAGTAGATATACAACACAATTCAATAGTCCTCACACGAAACTCAATTCAATGATCCTCTCATGGAATCCAAACCCAAACTATTAGTGTACCAATTCGTGGTACCCGATCCAATGTTTATGGCGGAACGTGGCAATCGATCCAATGTTTATGCCGAAACGTGGCAACCAATCTCATATTTATGCCGGAACGTGGCAACCGATCCAAGTTAGTGTGTCGGAACGTTACACCCGATCCATTCAACAAACCACAATAACAATCGCAATGTATATTCTCACAATCATACAACAAGAGGTGATTCATGGCATATAATTATTCAATTATCCTCATTTACGATTAGGGTGATCAATAATGCAACATTCACATACATACATGTATTATAATGAAGCAAGTACAAACATATATCACACCAACATGAAATAACAACCATCACCTACCTCGAATCCAAGCTTGAATCCCTTAAGGCACTTGAATCTTCCCTTTCCGAATTCGTTCCGCATGTTCTTGGTCTACAAACAATTAATTTAACATGGGAATCAATAAACAATAACTAATTACTCGAATTACTAACAATTCTATCAACCCTAGATCATACCCATGATCCTCATACCTAGATTAGGGCTTTCTTCACCATAATTTCCATATCGAAACCCTTCCCCATCGATAATTACCCATTAGATTACGTTCTACGGATCGAAAAATAGATTCGGGGAGTTAAAATCTTACCTTTAGCCTCAAGAATGGTGAAAAACTGTCAAGAAAACCCCATGGGTTCGTTTCTTAGCTCTCAAGTTCGAAAATTGCAGAATAAGGTCGTGTCTGCCCCGTCGTGGCGGCACTCACCCCGCCAAAGCACCCCAACCCTGGCGGGAATAATCCCACCACAACGGCTTGCACGGAAACAGAATGTCGAATTAAGAGATCCAAAACCCCATTTCACAACACACCTTCATCCCACGACACTCAGAAAATACATGTTCACGTTAAGATCAATTCCGGGATTCTACTCGCCCGAATTCATTCCGTAAAGTTGTACGGGTTCCTTAACGTCTTAGCTATCCACTCACACAATAAATTTTATTATTACACTTCTCATTCATTACCAGATTTCCCTAGACTCGCCTGACTCTGATTTCGTCCAAATCTGGACTAGGCTAGGAAATTTCAAGTTACTACTCAAAAGTTTTTCTGGTCCAATTCTTTCCCGATTGGCTTTTCCCTAACGACGGAATCAGGTCGTTACAATAGATACCAATTTACCCATCACTCCTCCCCGAGTGATCAACTAGGAAAGACTGGCTAAAGTAAGAGTAAAGTAGTATCTGAATCGTTGAATCACTAGGGATACTTGTCCCGCATACTTTTTCTGTCGACTCTGGGCTGCTAGAAGCTTAGCTTGGATACTTTTCACCTTGTCCTGAGCATCCTTCACCAAATCAACTCCCAAAGGTTTTACATTTTCATCCCCAAATCACCCTATGAGTGATCTACACATCCTTTAATACAATGCCTCAATGAAGTAATCACAATACTCAAGTGATAATTATTGTTGTATGTAAAATTAACTACAACAAACGCTATTCTCAATAACTACAAAAGTTGATCGTACTCACGTCTGCCACATGTTATCAAGGGCCTTGACACAATCATCAGGAGTAATCCTTTCTCACGTAAGCATGATAGAATTCTAAATCAATACTCTCTACAATTAGAGGTGGACCTGAACCAACCAACACACACTCATAATACTCAACTAATTATAGTTCTTATCAACATCTCCTTCACACAACATAAATTTCCATGAGCTTACGTTACAAAATTTGATCTTTAGACATCAGATACTCATCGAGGGATATGTTCAAGCAGGCAACCCTCTAACCATACTATCGAATGCTAGATTTAGCAATTATGATTGTAGATTACCCTTAAGAATAGTAGAATTGGACCTAATGATCCCTGCATTCATCCACACACAATCAATACATGACCTCGACGACTAGACGAATATTAAGATTGTCGGACAACCATGATCACACATGGTAGCTCTTCTATGAATTCTCATAAGCAAGTGGTACATGTCGAACCACTAAAATACTTTAACAACTCCAAGACAACACCAATTTTGTCGTTCGAAATAACCAAATCTTCCTAATCTTCCCACTCAACCAAGAGAGCATCGCCGGATTTAGTACCCCTGATCCACCACTAGGAATCCACCCACAAAAGTGAAAACACACTAGAGCATAGCTAGTGAATCATACTCACTATACTAACAACCATCATAAACACTTCGACTATTTACCTTATTATAAACCAACACTTTTAAAAATGAAGCCTTTCTTAAGTACTTAATAATCAATAATAGTGAACTTACGACTCAACTCAGGTGTAAGTCCTTTCAAATGCTCAATACCGGATACAATTGATCATTTCTCACCTTGCCAATTCATACCTTGACAAAATACATCACCACGAATGTAGACTTACAATGAAAAATCTTAATTGTAATTTCCACCGTATAACACAATCCCTTTCTCTATCAACATTAGCTTGTACCTTGAAGATTTTTATGAATTCATGGATCTCCGTTTATCATTGATCGCATCTCCATCGATCTTACAATATATTTTCGCTAAAATTTCAATCATACTCTTTACTAAACTCAGAAACAAGAACCAAGCACTTATTATATAGTTGCATTCCATCACAAACTCTTATTACCCTTATGCTCAGTCAGCCCTGACTATCACCACAAAGTCAAACTTTTCATCAACACGACACCTCAAACTCATGTATACCTATCAAATTCAAAGGACTAACCCAATTTTTATGCACACTTTCTTACTAAATACTTTAATTGCCTTCACCCAAGTATACTCAATGGGACTTTCTTTATCCATAAGCTTGTCATCCCGGTATTAATCCACCCATTTATGGCTAAAGATAAAATCAACAGGCCTCATACTACCATAATTCTTCTTAACAAACAAGATAGGAACACCCCATAGGGAAGCACTAGGAGGGATGAAACCTTAATCAAGAAGCTCCTGGATTTGAGCTTTAAGCTCTCTCAATTCTGACACCACATAAATAGACTCAATAAAGGGGGATTCAACCTCAATATCCTGAATATGAGCCAATCATGCCAAACAATACTGCCCCACCAGTTTCCTACCCCGCACGACAGATATGACCTTAGTTGACTTAGGCTTGTACCCCTTTCCCATTCTAACTTTTCCCTACCCAGGATCTCTAGAGTTACCGACTTAGCATTACCATTAAGCACAACATATTATGGGAACAACCAAGTCATGCCTAAGATTATATCCGGTCAGTCATATCCAGCATATCCAAATCAACTCAAATCTGAAAATCCATAAACACAGCAAGACAACACGATATACATGGGTGACTATGATTGACTCTTCAACTGGGGTAGAAACATAGATGGGGGCATCAAGTACATCACAAACCACATCAAATCACAAGGCAAACTGAACTGACACATATGAACAAGTAGAACTCGGATTCAAACAAATAGTAGCCATCCGGTCACAGATAATAATAGTACATGTGATCACTGCATCTGACGCCTCAACCTCGGTCTTGCCCGAAAAGGCATAAAAACTGAGCCCTGTCATCTTGACGGGAAACCTCCTTGCCTGGCGGCACTGCTCCATTACCTGCATTACTGTTTCCCCGGCCTCCACGGCCTCACTGATTTCCTCCTCATATGCCCAGGTTCTCCACAATTTCAACACTCTTAATAACTTAACCAAGTAAACATCGTTGCTATTGAAGCAGTCGTGACCCTTCTTGATATACAATAAATCCATGAAATCATAGTATAACTTCTAACCTCAATTGGCATAACTTAATTTCATCATTCGCTAAACAACTCATACATGTTATGACAACAATACTAAATGCATTTTCCAAAGTAATGGTGTTCATTATCTAATCGTCCCTTACCAAAACTTCTTGAATATTGTCACCTATAAACTTGAATCTGCAATTCTGACCTTAATACCTTCTAAAGCGATGATAGTAGCTAGCGAGTCCCACAAAACTCTTAATTTCAGTCACAGAACTAAGTCGGACCCAATTCTTGACTGCTTCAATCTCTTGAGGATCTACCATTACCCATTCCCTTGAACAACATGCCCCAAAAAGGCAATCGAAGTCCACCAAAATTCACACTTAGAAAATTTTGCACACCCCTTTTCTTTTTGTAATCACATGGATGGCAGTTTTTTTGTTGTTTTTGACAACATTCGTTTTATTACAAGGTCTTATAGTCTATCCTCGATTGTTGGACACATATTGGATTGCAGGGGTTAGTTTGAATTCGATTTGGGTTCTATAAGGAGACCTGGGAAAAATATAGGAGACAGGGCTGAGGTTCTGTCTCGCCCTGTCCCGCTCTGGCGGAAAAAAATCCCGCCCCAGCGGCTCAGACGAAAACAGTACCCAGGCAATAAGTTTTTCTAGGGTTTTTCTCTTTTCTAAATCTCCCAACGGGTTTCAACTTTACTGAGCAATTTAGGATAATCCATTGAACTAGGATACTCATTGTCTACCCCGAATCAATCCAACGATACACAATCCATCTCATTCTCATTAATTCAACACCATAACCCACACATCCCCAGGATACACCCAGACAATAACACGGTTATTACTCAAGCGTAAGACACGTCCAGATCTTTCTTACGAAGCACCTCGTACATTATCTAGACCATTGCGTCGAACTTAGTCGTGACGTTCTTTTCACAACAAGTTTCATGATACTCAATAGTTACAGCTTGCATAGTTTTAATCAATTCAACCAGCATATCGCACGTATAAAAAATCAGACCCACACTTATTGTGCACATTATCATATCATCACGTCCAAGCAAATATAACTTCCACATTCATAGTTAATTCAGGCAACAAGGAGCACACATTCACAATTTTCAAGTTACAACTCACAGACAAGCCCGATTTCTAAATTACTTTGTTCCATAGATGACCATTACCGGTCTCCCAATACAAGAGCAAAATGTAAACTGATGCACCCTGCAATTGGTCAAAATATCATTATCCGAGGTAGTGGATACTTGTTCCAAATTGTGACCCTATTCAACTGTCGGCAGTCTATACATATCATCTCTTGCTAGTGATGGTGTCACCACTGTTGTTGCACTAGTTCGGACCATAGAGTGAAGGAGAAAAGATACCAATTTGTATCACTCAAATACCAATTGGATTCAAGTCATAGCATGAAAGAGTAGAAAGAAGTGAGTTTTTCCTAAAGTCCTATAGCCTCTCGAAGAAAAGTACGAACATCTTCGTACCATTCCGCAAGACTCTACTAGACTAGTTTTGGTACATAAGATCAAAGAACCTAGGGCTCTGATACCAACTTTGTCACGACCCAGACCATCATGATTGACACCCACACTAACCCTCTGGTGGGAAAATCATTACTACAACTTAACTAAAAACTAAGGCATTTAAAGATACGGGAACATGTTTAAATGACAATAAAAATGGAGTCCCCATAAACTCCAAAGGTTTAAATAATTAACTAACCAACTAATGCGGAAATTCAACCCCTAGAACCTGAAAGTCATTGTACCAAAACTCTATGAACGAAAAGTCTTAGAATAAGGGGTACAATCCTGAAACTAAACAAACACCTTTTACAAATAGTCTAAGTCTGAAGAGAGTGGACTTAAACAAGAAAGATCCATGGCAGCCTGAAAGAAATGGCTCACCCTTGAATCCGGTCACGCTCAATAGTCACCTAGCTGAGGTCTATCAATAGCCGCCTGAAGATGCCCTATATTCAACAAAGAATAACTAAGTGCAGTATCAGTACACAACCACAGTGTACTGGTAGGATCACGCGGCTATCCCAATAAGTAAAACACATGCAAGTAACCACAAAATTATAAACATGCATATACCAAACATATACAATATTAGTCATCTTTTTAGGATCAATGTTGCATTCCACGTTCTCAATAATACACATTGGTTATCATTTTAGAGCAACAAACAGTCTTTCAACCTCAATCACCATTAGATATGAACGTAATCATCACAAGTAGATATACAACACAATTCAATAGTCCTCACACGAAACTCAATTCAATGGTCCTCTCATGGAATCCAAACCCAAACTATTAGTGTACCGATTCGTGGTACCCGATCCAATGTTTATGGCGGAACGTGGCAACTGATCCCATATTTATGTCAAGACGTGGCAACCGATCCAATGTTTATGCCGAAACGTGGCAACCAATCCCATATTTATGCCGGAACGTGGCAACCGATCCAAGTTAGTGTGTCGGAACGTTACACCCGATCCATTCAACAAACCACAATAACAATCGCAATGTATATTCTCACAATCATACAACAAGAGGTGATTCATGGCATATAATTATTCAATTATACTCATTTACGATTAGGGTGATCAATAATGCAACATTCACATACATACATGTATTATAATGAAGCAAGTACAAACATATATCACACCAATATGAAATAACAACCATCACCTACCTCGAATCCAAGCTTGAATCCCTTAAGGCACTTGAATCTTCCCTTTCCGAATTCGTTCCGCATGTTCTTGGTCTACAAACATTTAATTTAACACGGGAATCAATAAACAATAACTAATTACTCGAATTACTAACAATTCTATCAACCCTAGATCATACCCATGATTCTCATACCTAGATTAGGGCTTTTTTCACCATAATTTCCATATCGAAACCCTTCCCCATCGATAATTACCCATTAGATTACGTTCTACGGATCGAAAAATAGATTCGGGCAGTTAAAATCTTACCTTTAGCCTCAAGAATAGTGAAAAACAGTCAAGAAAATCTCTAGGTTCGTTCCTTATATCTCAAGTTTAAAAATTGCAGAATAAAACATTTTTTGGGGTTTATTTCCGACTTTAAGTCGTGTCTGCCCCGCCGTGGCGACACTCACCCCGCCACAGCAGCCCCGCCCTGGCGGGAATTATCCCACCACAGCGGCTTGCATGAAAATAGAATATCGAATTAAGAGCTTCAAACCCCCATTTCACAACACACCTTCATTCCACGACACTCAGAAAACACCCGTTAACGCTAAGATTAATTTCAGGAGTTCTACTCACCCGAATTCAATTCCATAAAGTCGTACGGATTCCTTAACGTCTTAGCTATCCACTCACGTAATCAATTTCATTATTACAGTTTTCATTCATTACTAGATTTCCCTAGACTCGCCTGACTTCGATTTCGTCCAAAACTGGACTAGGCTAGGAAATTTAAGTTACTACTTAAAAGTTTTTCTGGTCCAATTTTTTCCCCATTGGCTTTTTCCTAACGACGGAATCAGGTCGTTACAGTTAGATAACAAGTTATATAACGGGTTAAGACCCAACCCAATCCATTTCTTACCAAGCTTAATTATTTTATTTGGTCTTTCAAACTATTTTAGTACCTGATAAAATTATAAGCTTATGACTATATATTGTTGGGTTCGAAAGTGATTAGGGCGTCTTGCGGAAGGTTACAATTGCATATCATATGGTTGATAAATCAAATGACAAAAACTTATATTGAAAATCAAAATATTATTATATGATTTGGTCAATTTATCTACATATTTAAAAAATATTAAAATTGTAGAGAGTAAAATCTCCCCATAAACAAAATTATTTAGACGACTACATTGTAGATTCTATTGTGTTATGCTACAAGAATATGGATCTTTAATTTATAGATCTCCAAATTTTTCCTCTACCGAAAGAATAAATCAAATATGGAAGAAAAATATATTTTCCTTTCATGAAAAGTAAAAACATTTATGGTAATATTTTGTCTTTTCTTTTAGAAAAAAATAAACTTCAAATAATATAAGAAAATCAGGGTAAAACCCTAACAAATCTCCCCTTTTGGCTGAATTTTCTTGACAAAACTTGATCCGCCTTCTTTATATGCTTGATAATCTTGTTCTTCACAAAATCTTAATGTATCACTGATGCTTACCATGATTTAAAAATTGATATGGGTTAAAAAAAATTGGAGCCCTGTGTTAAATGTTATGAGCAGGGTTGAAAGTAAAGCTCATGCGTTAAAAGTAATATGCATGAGTTCAAAGTCGAGCTCATGCGTTAAAAGTAAGATGCATGAGTTTCAAGTAGAGCTTATGCATTAAAAGTAAAGATACATGAGTTAAAAGTGGAGTCTGAGCATTAAAGTTTGCAGGGGTGATGAGTCCACAAATTGGACTCATTTAGGGCTATAATTTAATAGAAATTGTGTACTCAAATGCTTATTTTATCTCAATATCTGATGAAAACCTTTAAGTTTCAGGTATTTGAAGTTTGAAGGAAAGCATAGACACTACGTCGCAAAAAGGAATGAAAAGGCTGAAAAAAATGAAGAAATGAAGGCCTGAGGATCGCCGAGTCCACTTGGCGAGTCACCGAAGGGTCCTACTTCGCCTTTTGTTCCAGTGTGTTGAGCCTTGAAGGAAAGGATCAAGTCGGCGAAAAAAAGGAGCAGTCAACGCATCGCCGAGAAGTTTCGCGAAGCAGTACCATGTCGCCCAATGACCCAGAGCACGACGATGCTGAAGACTTGTAATGACCCTCTTGGTCATTTCTGTGTCTTGCCTTCTGTGTGTCGTTTAGAGCGTTCCTGTATCGACCCCAAGTCATTTATGACTTGCTGGGACTGACAGTTCGGTCACCTGGTCGTTCGTTTGATCTTGGTGTGAGTTTTTGTGTTTT